>JAWPHD010009614.1:0-101855 GCA_037043455.1 Cyrtodaria siliqua | reverse complement strand
AGCCAACCCCGTTTTCGCTTCTTGGAGAAGGGGTTGGATGGGTTATGGAAGTTAATAATCGGACCACGTAATGGCTGCAACAACCTTATAAGCCGCATCTTAAAATTGAGTATTACAAATTAGTATTTTGTTTAATACATATATCACATAACTTGCGGCGTGGAAATGTAGCAAAGCCATGACATACATATCATAATACAATAGTGTAATACATAGGCAAATAAAAGCCGAAATATCGCTCGGTCTTTTTCAGTCAACTAGATATGCAGTTCTGTGTGGTACGGAGAGGACCGAAGAACCATATATATTTGCAGCTACATTAATACAACAATGTAGCTTATACATGCATGGCATTCTTGGAGTTATAAGATAATTACAATCTCGCATTCGTGCCAATTTAGGATTGGATTTATTAAACTCGTTAGATAAAAGTGATATGATGCTCGGGACAGCCACGCATCGTTTAAGTTTTGTTGATCGCATTTAATATATTCACTATATGATAAATATATAATACGTACTCTTAACAGTTGTCCCGTACAGACGAGCACACACTGAAAAATTTGTGGTGTTTTCCGCCGGACTGACACACAACATCGATGTTGCCGGTAATACCAGTGTTCCATTCGATCGGGTTTGGACTAATGAAGGTAAATTAAGACAATATTTTATATTAAAGGGACACACGGAATCTTGAAATTTTTATCAATCAATAAAATAGCTTCTCGATTTATTAATTCATTTTGAGTTTAAACATGCTTGCATATACGGTTATTAATTAAAATTTAGAGGTGTTCACTATTATTACCGCGAGTGTAATTTTAGTTTGGGCTGCGAGTTCAAACGCCCGAAATGGTTTCTCTTTTTTTTGTACCGCGATTGAATTCCGTCAAACAAGCCTGCTTTAATTAGTAAATATTCAGTAATGTTTGGTGTGTAATGTGTGCGAACATAATTAGTGTGTGTTTTATAAGCTAAAAGTTACGGACAGTGTCCCTTTAAATAACCGATTTCGTCATGAGCCTTAAACTACAAATAAAGACACGACTACAAATAAGAATGCAATTTAAATATAGGGTATGGAGCTTTAACTTATTTTTTAATTAACAAATGCATACAGTTCTGCCAGATACGTTATACTTACGTTATGTATATAAATATATTACACCATTTTACAGGAGATGGATACGACAACGCTACGGGAATATTCACGTGTCCGCATGCTGGTGTATATGTGTTTATCTACCATGGACTGTCGGAAACGGTAGTTATATCTCCAACATTCTAACCTAAGAAAAGAGAGAGAGAGAGAGAGAGAGAGAGAGAGAGAGGGGGGGGAGGGATGGAAGGAGGGACGCACGGACGGACGGACGCACGGACTAATGAATTTCTTTTAGTGAAGTGCATAGCTGCATTGCGACTATTTAACATATATATTGTATTTGTAGATGAATTTGTTGACACCAGTAACTCTTCCAGATTGCTTCAAATCCCTTTAATATCATTACTCTAGAAATCTGTAAAAAATCCATGGTAAAATATGGAAGGGTAATCCCATGTTTTTTTTTGTGTTTTTCTAATCTCACGGGTTTTATTTTTAACCCATATTAAAATATGGAGGAAAATCCACGTGATTTTCAAAACATCCGATTTTAAGATGTGGGGAAAATCCTACAGGATTTTCAAAAAAAAAAAACCTATAATATGGGAATAATTTATCTTGGCATTTTTATAAAATAAAATGGATAATGCTTAATTTAAGTATATATATACTTAAAATAGTCGTCAACCAGCGTTTCTTAAAATTTCTAAAGATTCCATCATGCAATATTTGACTCGAATGTGGGAAAAATCTCATGGGACAGGCAAAATCCCGCGGGAAAAGCGAAAAATCCCACTGGAGTTTTCACCTTGTCATCTGTTTTCAGAACTTTCTAATTTTAAAATGGGAACAAATTGTTGTAGGATATGTGCATAAAACATTAATATCAAATGTATAGAAGCGCTGTTACTCTGTTAGAATTACTTGACATTTTTGCCAAATTCTGGTGTGGCAAAGAAAAAATTGGTGGCTATTTTCTGTATATATTCCGAATAATTTATGTTTTATATGTGTTTTAGATTATTTGGTTTTTATTTTTTCGGATCGGTCGTGTCGTGTCCTTAATGGTTTATTCTCGTATTGCTCCGGCTTCTGTCCTTCCTTTGTGGCGTTCTAGGTTTTTGCTTTTTAAATTCATGTCCAGTGTATAAATGATCACATTGAGTTCTTTAATGCTGCCATATTGAGTAATACATATTTACTTTCGGAATGCTACATTTCCGAAATCCTTGTAATTTCTTTTGTTTCGATGCATGTTTTTGGAGGTAGTCAATAAATGCTAAATTTATTTTCTGTTGATTTATAATAACTTTCGGAATCCTTGTAATTTCTGTTTGTTTCGATGCGTGTTTTTAGTTGACTCTAGTCTTTGAATGCTACATTTCCGAAATCCTTGTAATTTCTGTTTGTTTCGATGCGTGTTTTTGGTGGTAGTCATTGAATGCTAAATTTATTTTCTGTTGATTTATATTTACTTTCGGAATGCTACATTTCCGAAATACTTGCAATTTCTGTTTGTTTCGATGCGTGTTTTTAGTTGACTCTAGTCTTTGAATGCTACATTTCCGAAATCCTTGTAATTTCTGTTTGTTTCGATGCGTGTTTTTGGTGGTAGTCATTGAATGCTAAATTTATTTTCTGTTGATTTATATTTACTTTCGGAATGCTACATTTCCGAAATACTTGCAATTTCTGTTTGTTTCGATGCGTGTTTTTAGTTGACTCTAGTCTTTGAATGCTACATTTCCGAAATCCTTGTAATTTCTGTTTGTTTCGATGCGTGTTTTTGGTGGTAGTCATTGAATGCTAAATTTATTTTCTGTTGATTTATATTTACTTTCGGAATGCTACATTTCCGAAATACTTGCAATTTCTGTTTGTTTCGATGCGTGTTTTTAGTTGACTCTAGTCTTTGAATGCTACATTTCCGAAATCCTTGTAATTTCTGTTTGTTTCGATGCGTGTTTTTATTTGACTCTAGTCTTTGAATGCTACATTTCCGAAATCCTTGTAATTTCTGTTTGTTTCGATGTGTGTTTTTGGTTGACTCTAGTCTTTGAATGCTACTTTTCCGAAATCCTTGTAATTTCTGTTTGTTTCGATGTGTGTTTTTGGTTGACTCTAGTCTTTGAATGCTACATTTCCGAAGTCCTTGTAATTTCTGTTTGTTTCGATGCGTGTTTTTGGTTGACTCTAGTCTTTGAATGCTACATTTCCGAAATCCTTGTTACTGGTAATTCTGTTTGTTTCGATGCGAGTTTTTGGTGGTAATCATTGAATGCTATATTTACTTTCGGTTGGCTGCTTTCACTGAAAGCTACATTTCCTGTTCGACTTTGGCATCTACTTGTATACGCTCTGAGCCTGTGTATTTTAATGGCAAATGATCTGACCCATATCAAACATAATTATAATTCAAACTGTTTTAATCACAGGCAGGGTTCATGTGGCTAGACCTCTATAAGAATGCAGATTACCAAGTAACTGGGTATGCCCACAATGTAGGAGACTACGCCTCGGCCAGCAACTCCCTGGTGCTGGAATTGGTTGATGGTATGAACTTATAAAAAACTTTCTTCACTTATAATACACCACTGAAAATAAAAGCGTTTACAATGAACGAACTTTCATCGAAATGTATACGTAATGCTTCTTGTTACTCTGACGGGCAGAATTTCAATGAATAAGACATGCTTTCAAATAACAAAAAATGCTGGTTCTCGGGCCTGTCATGATAAAGTAAACGGTATTATTGTCATTGGTGTATATAAAATCAAATCAAATATTGTATTGGTCTAAAATACAACAGTAGGAATATCACCAAAACACATGACATATTGTTTATTCAATAATACAGTAGACCATTTGGTCCATGAGTATACAGAATTACAAATAATTTTCAAATACAGAAGTCATTGGCAATACGAAATCTTAAATAATACTACCATTTGTTTAATATAGCATGCTAAATTAATTTAATTAATAATATTTTCAATATACTATACAAATAGTTATTAAAGGCATTTATTTAATATAGAAACGCAATTTAAAACTACCTTTCGCAGACAAAAATACCATTTGACATATTCAAAATGTAGAGTACCTCTTGGGAGAGTACCAGTATTTAAAAAGTATAATATAATTCGTTTTGGATTTTGAAAGCATCAAGAACATAAGTAGCTAGATTCTTTTCAGTAATATTCTTTTCTGATGACAACAATTCAATAAATTTAGGAATATTAATTTTGGTCTCTGCCAATAGTACCGCTTGGTAAGCATTGTTCTTAGTTCTTTATATAAAGTGCATTCAAAATAAAAATGGTATTCGTCTTCTAGAACGTCACATATAATACATTTGCGCTCATTAAAAGGTATACTTAGTGGCTTACGCCTCGCTTCTATGTGCAGCCTATGGGAGGACATTCTCAATCTTGACAATGCTACTCTAAATTTTCTTATTTTAACAGTTTCTATATATGATTTCTGAGAAAATACACAAAAAAGTGAATACGTTTTAGCTCTCGAGGAGTCATGTATACGTGTATTCCAGTTTTGAATAAATGTATCTGACATTCTTTGTTAACGAATCGATATGAACATATTTATGTTTCCAACTCTTTGGAATATCCAAACGTAATTAAACCCCAAGCTTTCTAACAAAGTTTGTACCGCTGATGCCCAGTTTTTCTTAGTTGGCCTCATCTCAATATCACAAAGCATCATATTACAGACAGCTTTTATATATTTACTGCTTTCACAATTTAAAACTGTTAACTAGTACTTTATCACAGATATCAATCATTGCTGTCTTAAAAGTGTCCTGCCTATTTCACCATACACAAAATCGTTTTGAGTAGATTTTTTGGTAGGTATTTGTAAGAATATGTATGATACTTATTATTTCGAAGAAGGGTATATTTATGCAGCAATGATCGGTTGCTGGACTTTGTGAAAGTAAAGAGTTATTTGGATATTAAATGGACAAATGGAAGAGAACACCGGTCAATGGCTATTAAACTCGAATAAATCGAGGGCTCAGCGCAAAACTATTCCGGCTCCTTCTTTATTCATATGTAGTTAGAATAGTTTTTGCGCTGAGCCCTCGAAATGGTTGTAACATTTTATTTCCTTAAAGCTTTCTCTTTTCTTACGACAGCATACATGTATAACACTTGCCATGCATGTTTACAAACGGGGATAATATCAGTGATAATAAAAAAATCGGTTACAACAACTAACACGCCAAATAACCGTAAAATTACACCGTTTATCAAAACTCTATCCAAATGACCAGGTCACATAATAACGTATATGTGCCGATTAAAAGTATAGGATTTTTCATTGGTTCTTAAAAAAACCGTGATTGAACATGCATAAAATGAATTATGCGTTAGTAACTCATACAACGCTCCCGTTTTGGAGCCAGACCAAACCGATTCTGACGCCGAGGTATATATATATATATATTACCTATTTTGAGAATACAAACTCTATAGACACAACATAAACGACTTAAACCAGCCAGACCATACCCCAATACTGGAGCGTCGAATAAAGAGTAACCAACTTTTAATTCATTGTATGCATATTCAAT
Source organism: Cyrtodaria siliqua (assembly GCA_037043455.1). Lineage (NCBI taxonomy): Eukaryota > Metazoa > Mollusca > Bivalvia > Adapedonta > Hiatellidae > Cyrtodaria > Cyrtodaria siliqua. The sequence continues at coordinate 96,159 of JAWPHD010009614.1, read as the reverse complement.
CACGGGTATTTAAAAGACCCATGAATGAACCAATACTTTCAATCGGCACATATACATTATTATGTGAAATCAATACCTTGATAGAGTTTTGATAAACTAGTTTGTAGGGTAACTTTGCCGTTATTTGGCGGGTTAGTGTCTTTAATTATGTTTAAGATGTCAAACATCTTTGAAAATGAAAATGAAAAGAAAATCTGTCCTTTAAAGATATTTTAGTATTGTGTTCTTCTTTACAGGTGATACAGTGTATGTGAGGGGTCATGGAACCAACACGTTATATGGTCGAACTGACGAAATATACGCAACTTTCTCCGGATACATTCTTATCCCAAGGGGTAATGGCCAAGGTCAATAAAACATCAACAAGGATTTCCGATTTCTCAGATGTTGTGTCGAATAAAAGGCTTCTTCGTTATACAGTGGCATGTTGGCATACATTAAAAAACAGTATCCGTTATTTGCTTCATGTCCTCAATTATAAAGTAATCCGGCCAAAATAAATAGTAAGAAAAGTAGGTCAATGTCATTCATATTGACAGCGGCCCGAAGTTAGCATACTTTTCGAAACGAAAAACACGAGATTCATTATTCGCTAAAATGATTTGAATATCGAAAAACAAAACCTCGAGATTCGTTTTTCAAATTCATTTTTGAATAAGAAAAAATACAAAAAAATCGAGATACGCTATTCATCAACTATATATATAGAGATTATTTAACTGCTGGGATGGATTATAGGGAAATCCTTCACGAGATGATAGGCGTGTGGTTCTTTTCAAGAACGAGCGTGAGCGAGTGAGTGAAAAAACAACATACGCCTACCATCGAGTGAAGGATTTCCATATAATCGATCACAACAGTTAAATAATTTATTTTTTACATTTTTAATCAGATTGTGATTTTAACCAGAATTATTCGCTTTAGCGTTACCGGATGACGTCGACGTCACCAACACGTTATTAACGTTATAACTGAAAGTCGAAGTTAGTTATTTTTGTGTTCGGAGTTAGTTATTAATATTTAACGATTATGAATATTCTTTCACTGAGAAATTATAATCTTTCACCCATAGAAATGTAATAAAACTATGTATACCTCCCACCATCCGTAAGAATTGACACGGTCTCACAAGTTAAGCCCCAGTGGGATTCTAACACGCAGCGGTGAGAGGCGAGAAGGTTTACAACGCAACCCGTCGTTAACCCCTCGACCTCGGAGTTACTACATCAATGGTTAAAACTTCTGTATGATATCCGTATGCTTTGTTCTTTATATGCCGGATAATTCCACGTGGCTACAAGGCTTTCTTTTTGCGGAAATGGTGGAAGATGACCAGGCCCTTATAATGCGATTTCGAGATATAGGGGAAATAGAGTATTCGGCAGAAATTGAAGATTTGGGTGTACAAATATGCCAAAGAGGTATATTTAGATAAACGGTCTTCTATATAAATGTATCCCAAACAAAATAATGTTGAGAAAGTCAGAGAACGGAATAATGTTAAGCAAATTTCTTAACGGAATTTTCTCAGTCAACGAGGAGGGAGACGGAAAGTAGTCTGTTTTACTTTTCTTAGGGGAAGGCGCCGAATATCGGCGCCTGATTATGAAGGAAAATAAGCCCCGCGCTATATCTCTGTTTTTCAAAGGCGGTTTCGTAGCTGTTCTTTATCTGCCGGATAAATCCACGTGGCTATGTCCTTGTTTTATCAAGGCAGTTTCGTAGCTGGTCTTGATTTTTTTATATTGGTCGTAATCTAGTTCTATTCCATAATCGTCGGCAAACTGTCGGGCCCGGCGGTAAGCTGGAAATATAACAGGTGACTTACAATAACAATATCAATATGTCCACGAAACAGTCTGAGTCCAACCGTTTCTAATCTTGTTGTCCGTGACTGATTAGTAAAGTAGTTCACTAAGGAACCAATGATTAGTAAAGTAGTATCACTAAGGAACCAATCAGACTGCAGATCGTAGCAAATAGTATATGCAATACGAACTTACTGCGCAGTTAGACGGTCAAGGGTTCCCGTACTAACAATCTTGTTTTTGCAAATGATGTTAAAGGGAATACAGTGACACAATCAAACTATCTTTATTATGGAGAGTTCTAAAAACCTTGGTCACAAGTGAAAGAATTATCAACATCGGATGATAAACAGAGAAGATATGATCATTTGAAGGTTCTTTTGAAACGGATATGGGAGCCGCCATTTTGAGAACTATGACTTCACTGTTCCAAATTACAATATATGGAATATTTATAAATATGTTGATTAACTGATTTGTAGAGGGAAAATCACAGCAAATTTATGAACAATAAGTTTATTAAAGTATCATAATGCATTAGTTGTGAACGTTGACTGTCGTTGGCGGGACAGCTACTTTAAACAATTCAATCTCCCAGGAGTCCCTCAAAAGTCATCATAATTATTCCTGGAATGCGTTAATTATTTATTTCCATTTTTTGGTAACTAATTAGTAATAACCTCGTTGATTGTTGATTGTATTAGGAAAATAAATAAATAAGCCATAATCATCAAAAGTATCAGCATCGTCTTCCTACTCATGAACGCGACATGAATGCGAATGCGACTGACACCATTATACATGTATCAATCGTACATTCACGAGGTATTTTCTTTCATAGATTTCCCTCGTTGGCACAACCTCGCATCATACATTTTAACCAACTCGTTTAATAAATTCAATATTAAACAGGCACTCATGTAAGTTCCTCTATAATTAAATTTTATGAAAACAGAAACTTTTACGTTTATCACCATTCCATTATTTATCAATCAAGGTCAGTAATCAATCAAGGTCAGTAATCAATCAATTTTGGTCATTGTCGAGCCCATCCGATATATTAATCATAAATGGAATAAATTTTTAAATCAAAGTCGGTGAACCGGAAACTATTAAAATGTTCACAACAATTAACTAACGGACGACGAAGGAACGGACGGATGGACGTACAAGGACAACGACGCACAACGTGCCATTCTTTAAACTCGCATGGTTTCGACTTACAGAGCTCAAAATGGAACATACACCGTTTCCCATCACGAAACTTCGTGCAGTTGCCGTGGTTAATCCATATACTTACTGGGGTCTCTGTTGAGCGCAAGATCTCTCCATTCCTTACAGTGCATACAAACTGCATCACACAATTTCGAGCACGTGCGCTTACAGCAGGCGAGTAGACAACAGCACAGCATGGCCGCGAAAGAAAAAATGAATATCACCTTCAGCGCGTGCTTTTGCCAGTTCTTGGCGAATTTTTCAAGTTTGGTTTCTTTTCTAGGCTCTTCTCCCTGTGAATATAAGAGCACATATTGTAGGCAGTACAGTATATTTACAGTATTCCATCGGCAGTGCAGTATATTTACAGTAATCTGTCGGCAGTACAGTATATTTTCGCCCCCCCCCCCCCCCCCCCCCCCCAACACCCACCCACCCACAGTCCCAACCTGTCAATCATCACGCATTGGCCGTGAGACACAGGCATGTTTGTGTTGATTCACGCTCATCCGCACACATCCTACGTTCTCACGCATTCTGAAAACTACCCAAAATGGTCCGCCCAGTACCCTAGCAAACCTGCATGTTCGCCAAATTGTTTGTTTTCTACTCATGAAATCAACTCACAGCATTCTATTTCAGGGACATCCAGTGAACTAACTCTTCTTAAAATTCACTGGGACATCGAAATATGCGTTAAATCTGTTTAAAAATTAGTTAAACAATGATCATGTGACTTAAGCCTAAATATTCATTTAAAATGTTGAAAATGACGTATAACACCATACAAAAACAAAACCCTTAGCAAGGGACAAACGCCCTTTGTAACCCCAACTCACTCTTGACCTTCCGCTGGACCTTGACATATATATGCAGGGCCCTGGACCTATTACCAAACAAGCAAAACACATCACCGGTTGTCTTTTCTCATAAAACCACTTACAGGAACGACGTAATCTTTCCCGCCGTTTTCCCAGGTATCTGATTCTTCATAGTCCCATCGTCGTGTCCGGTTGTGATGTGTGACGTCACTGTTGTTTATATCCTGAACACCTGTACCAATTTCTGTTTTGTTTCGTATTTTACTCAAAACTTCGTCCCAGAACTCTTTTCCTTCTACTATTCTTCTCAGTTGCGCGTACGTGTCTCCTCTTCTTCTTGAATTTGGAATCAAAATTCGTCTTCGCGATTTCGGTTTTCCAGGTGCTGCGCCAGACGTCAAACTGCGAGATTTCTCGAGATTTGAATATTGTGTTGGTGCCAGAGGAGACGGTTGACTTATTTTATTATCGGCTTTTACGTAATCTGAGATCTGAATCCGATGCTCGTTTGGTGGTGATGCGGATAACACAGCTGAAATGGAGCATTAATCATGTTAATAAAGGAAGGTATGACTGCGGCAATTACGGAGTACATTCAAAATCTGAATTTTGCACATCTGGCCATCAACCTAGAAAACCCTGTTTGCCCATTAGCAGTTTCTCTCATAACTGGAACAAAAAAGGGCTGTCGCTCTATTTATGACGTTTTAAATAAATCAGGTGTGCAGCCAACATCTATTGCAAAATGGGGTCAGTACGGTTTAAATATAGACAGAGATTGGAATAAACACCTTTCATTTGCACAAAAGATACAAAGTTACAATGGTTTCAAGTAAAAATGAATCACAGAATTACTGCCACAAACCTACTTCTGACAAAAATGAAAATAAAAAATGACAATTCATGTAGTTGTTGCACTTCAGAGACCGTTACTCATTTATTTTGGGAATGCAGATATTCAAAAACATTTTGGGATAATTTCAAGTTTACTTGCACAGAAAAGAATATACAAATTCAACCGGAATGGACTATGAAAATTATTATTTTTGGTTCCATTCTAAATAAATTACTTCTACATGCAAAATACTTCATATATAAGTGCAAGTTAGATGGGAGATTGCCATTCTTTGAAAATTTTAAACCACAAATTAAATACCTATATCATAGTGAAAAAATAAACGCTATTAAAAATAATCAATTGGGAAAATTTGAAAAGCCCTGGTTGGCATATAAAAACTTTTTACACTAATCAGATCCTTTTTTCGCTAAATGTTGCTCTGTGCTTTTAAGTAAATAACAACGACAAAAACACCAGAAATTGTACTTACTTGTAAATATATTGTGGCACTACGTTTCCCACTGTTCCCATTGAGTAATGAAGTGTAACATCTCCATAGAAACATCTTGTCCTTTTTCTTTCTTTTTTTATATACCACAACTTTTTTTCCCAGAATATAATAGGCAAACTCAGTGGAGATATTACATAATAGGTCTGGTATAAAGTCACATGTATGTCTCATTGTTCTAATATCTGTGAGTGTCTATGTAACATAACTTTCTAAATATAAATATATGTAAATCATCCACTGGGTTTTTTGAAAAGAAAAAGTTTGTTTGCAATTTTAGAATGAATGCAAAAAATAATAAATAAGTAAAGTTTATCATTTGAAGATCGTGAAATTAAATGTCTTCCAAGTTTTAAAGGGATACATGCCAATCATGACATATTATCCACTGAAGATATTTTGAAATATATACATGTTGCAATGCCTCCCTTTAACAAATTTGACCAATATTCATATTTGCACTCGTTCTGAAATCGTAAAGAAAGAAAAAACATCCCCTTTTGTCTAATACTCTATATTAAGATATGCTTTAGTGTAGCTTCTGTAACTACGTATGTTAATAGTTGGCATTCGAGTAGAATAACGTGGATTGCGAGTCAGAACGTTTCAAAATTGGAGATTATTTGTTGTCATGGACGTAGGACTTTTTCACAAAATTGTTGACAAGCAAAAACAAATTTTAAAAAAAAGAATCCACGCTCAATTACACCAAAACATACAACATTATATAGTGCAAAAAGCTCTAACCATTTTTTTCTTCAAATTATTACTCTGAACATTGGCCCCCATCGGGTCCTACGCCTAGTAGAGCGTAGGAGGGTATTACCGAGACCACCTAAGGCATACTGTTGAGAACTCACAGAATTATATACAAAAGTAATATGTTTGTTACATATGTGGTTATACCATTATCAAGCAATACAACCATGTGATAAGGAAGGTTATCTCCTATCAGTAATCCTGTTTTACTCTCCCTTTTTGAAATGATGTGAAGAGTCTATTGCCGAACATGTGAGGGTTTCGCCGACTGCTCAGTGAGGGTATTGCCGAACACTGTCTACTTTAAAACAACAACACCACAAAACGCATTTTTGTTTTTGTTTGATAATCAAATTATTGGTTTATTAAATAATGTGTCAGAAATATCAAATTAAGAAAAAAAACGAACGCAGAGTATGATGCTATGTTTTAGCTTTACAATATTTAACAATATTCCCATTTATAAAACGTGTTATTTCAAGTCCATATCTTCATCAACACACATAAAATAGGAATGCCTCGTACAATGTTCCCTTGTAATAAGAACGTCCTCATAAACGTTTCAGGTTTCCTGATGTCCTTATACTCTCTTTATCGCTAGTAGCTAGTGCTTCGTTCAACTTCGTTTGCCTCATCTGAATCAACCAGGACGGCTGTGCTAAACATCTTGATCTTTCCTGCCTCATTCCGTTTGGTTTTGGTGGTTTAAGAGATTCTTGTTAGAACGAACTGCTGTTATCTTTCTTTTATAGCTTTTTCTGATGATTATTTATTTAGCTTCACTTCCTTTTGTTTCTGTTTATTAATTGTCATCTTATACATTCTTCTCTATCAGCATTTGTCTAACAGTCATGACTATCATCGCTTAAGAAAGAGCTTTTTGGAGATCTTTTCTTCGAATATTATATTTGAGAAGGTTCTGGGGACCCAAATCAAGGATTAAATATTGTACAAGGTGTCATCTAAATTAATTTATGTTATATATAACACTTTTAATACTAAAAAAGCATGTTGATGCTAAACAAGTTTAATTAAAAAGAAATGAAAAAAGGTTAATGGATTTATTTATTTCATGTTCGAGTATTACCCCAAACACTCTGTAACCAGGTGGGTAATACCGACTACCCAAGACAACTTATTATATAGTGATTAAAACAAGTTACTTTCCTAGATTAATCATTGCATGCATAACATAGCTGAGAATTGAGACAGAAAGATATGGACCCAATAGAATGAGAGAAACGAAAGAAAGTGTCAGTTTTGTACCTCTGGTGATATTGAAGACGAGTATCATTTTGTTTTAATTTGTAATTATAAATATATTGAATTACGAAAAAGATATGTGCAACGTTATCTTAGAAGGAATCCATCTGTTTTCAAATTTATTAAACTTTTGCAATCGCAAGATAGTAAAATAGTAAATAATTTGTCACATTATATATTTAATGCTTTTAAATTAAGAAGTAACACGGTCCAAAATTGAAGAAGGATCCTCTGTGTACATTTTATTTATCTATTTGTTCAATTGTATATTTGCATTGTTTCTTATTTTTCTGACGAGATTTATATAGTGTAAACAATGTTGTAGACGAGAAACTGTATAGTTAAAGTCTGAATAAAAGTGTGTTCTATTCTGTTCATAACTTAAAAATAAAAGTGATGAAACAATTCGAACTGATACGCAGTCGGTGTTCAGTTAAAATCAAACACCCGCAATATTAGCAATTTAATAAAAAAGTGCTGAATATTTTAGTGGTGTCTGTGGCTGTGTTGGTTTTAATATAACATGGGTTGCAGGGCTTTTTTTCTAAGAGTTGTGAAGGCTCCCTAGCCTGGTCATTTTGCGGGGGGAAAGTATTGAAAGATTAATTGTTAAAAGCAATATTACTCAATACATGCATACATTGTTTTTGTGGGAGAAGGACACTATAAAACAAACGTACAATTATTCAGTATAATATGTTACATTTTTGATAAACTTTCTAATGGAAATGTATCCAAAACAAAACAGTATTGAGAAAGTTAGATGGGGAAATGCTGCCTTACCAAAACAAAACAAAAACTTTTTTTTTTTGTTCGTTTTTAAATTGTGAAAAATTGGCCACAATTGTGAAAAAATTGGCCACAACTGTGAAAAAAATTACCAATTTTGAATATGAAGTTGGCGAATTTCGGCCCCTGTTTTAGAAGGAAAAAAAGGCCTGGGTTGGGAATGAAAACAGGATGTGCCCTTTATATAGATGACATATATACCATGGGGTATACCTTACTACATTTTATTCCGTAAAGGCTTTATCAAGCAAATATACGGCAATTCCCTCATAGTCGGCAATACCCTCATGGTCGGCAATACCCTCATAGACGGCAATACCCTCATAGTCGGCAATACCATCATGGGCTCTAGTACTAAGTAGTGATCCCTATTAGTAATATTATGATCTAAACATAGTTTAATGAATTTGAAATACATTATGCAAATGGCTCAGGCCTCATGTTGTATCAACCATTTCCAGTACATTGAATTACAGATGTCAGTCGCATCAGCTAAGGTCTTATTATGGCAACTTTCCAGCTTCCATTGGTGGAGGAAGACCTCTGGTCCTTCTACGGAAAATTTTCTCGGCCACCTGGGGCAGTGTTTTTTTTTTACATTTTCTTTTCAATGAGTGCCTCTCATTACGCGGTCACGTCTTAATACCATTAAGCGATGGGAAAGCTTAAATTAGCGAGATTTCATAACGGATATTTCGACAATAAAACATGTTTAAACGTGTTTTCTGAAAAAAATGCGTTAACCTGTTTAAAATTACCTATTGAATGATATCATTTTACAATATGAAAACCTGTATAAGCTAAAATTAAGGGTTTTATTTCATACCCCAGCCAACCCCGTTTTCGCTTTGGACAAGGTGTTGGATGGGATATGAAAGTTAATACGCGGACAACGTCATGTCCAGCATTTCTGAAAAATCTACGAGTCTTTCAATGTAAAAAACAAAGATTTCCAAATTTTAATGAGTCCTGGCAAAATTGTATGAGTATATGATGCGGGATGCGCAGGTAACAAAATCACTAAGGGTAGAACCACCGACGTTCTGCAAGCCAACTGGATAGCTTCCTCACATAAAGATTCCTGGTCCCATGAAGGCTCGAACCCACAGCTATGAGAAGCAAGTGATTTCGAAGCCAAGGTCGATTATATGATAGCAAAAAAATACCTGGTAACGGAAGATATAATCGTACTTGACGTATCAGGAAATGTCACGATGATACGGTGTGTACCCAATGCTATTTTACCATGGTACGTTGTAGTCCGAGCACATTTTAACAGATATCAGTACGGTGTATCCTCAATTATTTTTGATACGGTATAGAAGGAACTTATCCTATTCAAGTAGTCTTGGTTAACGATTTTGAATACTAGAGTATGCATTGTTTTGCTATTAAATTCTTTCAAAATATAACAACGATCGCCCAGTTGATAAAAAACGTAAACGTGTGAACCTGTAACTTCAGCGGTTGTGGTTGTTTTGGAATGTTACCATGAAACAGTCGGCTTATATACATATAAACACTATCAGTTGAGGCTAAAATGGCTCAAACCCGTAAACAAACATAAATTTTAGTTTTTTATTTGTTCTAATCTGTTTTACTTCTGCAGTCTGTAAAGTCTCAAAATGGAACCCTTAGAGCTGGGTCTAAATTCGTCAAATGTGTGAGCACAAGAATCAGACTCAGACTCAAAATCTCATTTTTTTGCAAACCCTATCAAAACGAAAGTATGGGTAAGAATTGTGATTTTCAGACATTTAAATTACCTTTAAAATTACTCGTTTCTGTAAGTAAATAAAGTAATTTGCTTGTAAAATTGTTTTTATTTGGAATTAGAAAATTTGAAATTTTGAGTCGAGTCCGATTCTTCTTGTGCTCAAAAGTTTGATGAATATTAGGCCAGAAGAATCAATGCTACTGCTGTAAGCGACCGTCTGTTGACCTACAGGAATGCATCGATCATGGTTCAGGTTTATCACCACTAATTACATGTAAACCTCCGAGATGTAGTCGAATGTAGTTCCTATAATAAAAAGTAATCCCTCCTTTTTTGGTGGAATGGGCATTATAAGTACGGGAAAACTGCCCATTTCTATTCGATTTTATGGTTGTATGTATAAGAAGCGTATTCATAGGTTTTACTGGATCACTGATGAACATTTTCGAAATTTCGACTCTATGCTTACACTTTGTGAACAATGAAAAACAGTCAATCAATGAAAACAGCTGTACCCTTGACCCGTTTAGTAAACAAAGAAGAACTTTCTTACATGTCTTGTGACCCCACCTTTTCTGGTGATTTTTCAAGAGGAAAATTAGTTTTCTATATGAACATTACACTGCTGCATTATCCATACTTGAGTTGAATTTGCAGAAAATCATTACTATGTGACACTTTAACATTGGTGTCTATGGGGAAAATAATTAGTGGTTTCACACCTATAAGAGATATGTGCAGTAATTAGATTTGAACCCTACTGAGTAATTAGGACTCGCTCAGATTCGTACCTAGTGACACTTTTCCGATAACAATTGGTCAAATTAGCTCAGAAATAAGTTTTCCATAGTTTATTACATAGTTTTGAGCGTTTTTAGTCCAATTTTGTCTATAGAAGCCGTAATTTTGAGTTTCATTTTTTTTTCGTGTTTAAAATGACGTTTTTATGAAGGGTTTGCAATTGAACTATGTATTTTTGGTATCTACATGTGTGGTTGCATGAAACCACTAAATCTTTCCCCTACACCCTAAAATAGGATAGTGTGAAAAATGAATATTTGTGTAAAAGGTAAATATTATTCCTTATCATTCAAACTCGACTTAATATCGTTCAGCCAGGGTTTGACATTAACGGTTGTCCGCTTGTCCGATGTCATGCAGATTCTATTGGGGACAAGTTAATTGTCCCAGGTGACCTGTCCGGCGGAGAACTAAATTTTATATCAAACAATTAATTTTACATCTTTAAAAATGAAAAAACGCGAGTGAAAAAATGTTTCAAGACATCGTCGAGCACCTTATAAATGATGAATACTACTCTCTTGTTTTCATTGGTTGAGGCGTGACTTTCGTGTAATTACGAGAAAAAAAGTCTGAACTCGCTCATTTCCGTATATCATCGGAAATACTGCTCGTAGGTATTTCGAAAGATACATCATCAAACCATATTTTCCAGTTGTTTCATTCAGAATTAGTCTACGTATTCGGCGGATATCTCGACCGTCAACCTTTGAAACGTGATCGAGACATTCCTGTAGGTCCGCAGACGGTCGCTTACAGAAGAAGCATTGATGCATTTGCTTTACCGGTTCCATTTTGAGTCTTTATAGATTGAACAAAAAATAAGATTAAAACGAAAAATAACAAACTAAAATTTATGTTTATAACCGGTTTTACGCCATGTTTAAACTCAACTAATAGTGTTTATATGTTTTTAAGGTAACATTCCAAAACGACGACAGCAACTAAAGTTATAGGTCAAACAATTTTCCGTTTTGTATCGACTGGGCGATAGTGATTATAGTTTGAAAGAGTTTAACAGCAAAACAATGCGTGTTATACCATTCAAAATCGTTAACTACAACTACGTGAAGCAGATAAGTTCGTTCTACACCGTATCAAAAATTTGAGGATACACCATACCGATATATGTTAAAATGTGCCCGGACTACACCGTACCATAGTAAAATAGCATTGGGTATACACCGTATCATCGTGACATTTTTCAAACCCAAACAACATCTACATTATTCAGGAGGAGTCAGACACCAAAATAGTGGGGATCTATAGATTAAAAAATTTTAAAAATGGGAAACCACTGGTTGTGAGAGCTAATTATAGTGTTAATACCGGAGATCTGTGACATCTGGGAATAATTCAAGACATTGGACCTTCACTGATACTTCAAGTACGATTATATCTAATATAAACGATGGATATAAAAATTCCAGGTGAAATAACTGGACACCTACCTTCCGACGTAAACATTGTCCGCAATCTTGAAAATAATACACCTTATCATAAAAGCTCTACAGTACTGTACACCGAAAGACGTACCAGAAAGTGAATACTGTACTCGTTAGAGGCCAGTTTCCGTCCAAGCCCAGTTTCCGTCATTCTCATTTAAAAAACGTTTTTACACTGCAAATTACTTACGTGATGTCACTTATTGTCAGACGTCTATAACTGAAGATTGGAAACAGGAAAAACAACCAAAAAGTAAATAAGCGGTACAAAAACGAAAGGGATTTCCCCGAAAAATGTGTTTACTTCTTATATGGCGTTGGGGATGCGCGCGCATACTGCCGCATAATAAACTATTAAAAAAATAACAATGTAATGACGTCATATTTTTATCGCTCTTCAGCGGACGCCGTGATATAGTTTAACCAACGAGAAGCAACTCGTACAACCTGTATCTGTTTGATTTACACAGAGTTACTGTAAATTGTCGTCGTTGGACATTTTACATTGACGTTACCAGGCGCATTGTTATAATTGAATTGAATTGAATGTTGTTTAACGGCTCATCAACACAGTATAGGCTATTTAGAGCCGCCCCAGAGAGAGGGGAAGGATACATAGGAATCCGGGAACCGTGCCCTACTCTTATTGAAGGTACCGACCCCCTTTTCGTACGCCGGATTCCGACCCATATTAGCCAGTATTCCGTACGCCGGGTTGTGGTACGCCGTACGCCGACATCGCAGTTTTTCATACGCGTACGCCGTATTTTTCTCAAAAAATAATTTTTTCCATTCAAAAAATAAAATAAAATGCTTATTTATGTCTCAGATTGCTGGAAATGCCATTTCAGAGCACCTAGGTTTCAAAATTTGAAACCTAGGCATGCCCCCCCCCCCACCCCCGGGGGGGAGGGGCATGCCCCCGGACCCCCCTAGAGAGCTCGGGCCCTGGGGGCCCTTGGGCTCGGCCGCTGCGCGGCCTCGCATGGTTCAAATAGTATTCCAGATGCCCGGGCCCTCGGGCTCGGCCCTGCGCGGCCTCGCATGGTTCAAATAGTATTCCAGATGCCAACCCTGTGTTAGGGAGTATTCCAGATGCCATGCCCAAAAAAAGCCAATACTCCCGGGTGCTCGGGGGATAGACCGATACACGGGACCGCCCGGTTTACGTCCCCATCCGACGGACGAGGCTAAGGGAAAGTGTCTTGCCCAAGAACACACCGACGAAACTCAGTGGCACCACGGAGGATTCATTGTTATAACGATCGATGTGACTGATAGAACAATGCAAACATACCATTTTTACAATGAAATTGTTGAATAGACTTGCAAACAAGTTTCTAATTCATAAAAGTTGACTGTATCTTGACCTAGTTGATTCTATCACTCGATAAATTACATGACGGAAACTGGACTTGTAAACAAAATGATTTCTCCGTTTTAGTCTATTTATAAAAAGGTCACGTGCCATTTCGATAATTTATATAAAACAAAATTCTTTGGTTTCAAATATCCAGGAAGAGGTAACCTAATAGAAAATAGAGTAAAAACTTTCAGGATACATATAGATTTGTCTGAAAAATTAGTTTATGTTTACATAAGTGACGGAAAGTGGCCCCCGACGAGTAGTGCATGCCTGCAACATAGCGAAAACGTCAACGCGTTAGTTCGAACAGCCATCCTATACTGTAAGAGAGGGTACGGGGGAGGGGGTGGGGTCGGGCGTACGGAAGACAACGGACCGGGGGCGGAGGACGGGAGACAAGGAGGCGTGATTAGGGAGAGAAAGGGCGCGATGATTTTAAAATAACAAGTTTTTAAAAAAAAGAAAATGATGAATAGATCTCTCATATTTTGAGAGTCGTTTTTGTGGAAGTAATCTGTCTAGATATCCTATCAAAATTCTTAAGTGAACATTAAATGATCTTAAAATGAAAAAAAAACTTATTATCGACCATGATCTTGTCTGCCGTACTGTACACGTTCTGTCTCCGCGATCGATAATTTCATCGAATACGATTCTTGTTTATCAATACTATGTGGGAGAAGAGAGAAAATGGGAGGACGGAGGCGGATAGGGGAGGGGGAGAAAGAACCCCACCCCACCCGCCCCCTTCCTCCTGTAAGTGTCTAATGATCGAAGTTATTGGTGTTATTCCAAGGCTAGCTTCCTTCTTTATCTGTGTTTATAAACCCATATTTTTTTGTTGAACTTACCCCATGTGATTAAAGTCACCACCACAAATGGACGCGACATTTTCCGTGCACCAGCTCTCGGTTATCGTCTGAATTTCGTTGACGTAACGTCAGTGACGTCATACCGTCACCGTCATACAAACGTGACGTTATTTTGACGTCATTTGTCAATTTAAATGTGTTTGAATGAGTATGGTGTTAAAATACGTTATTAAAATAGCACATGTTAGACCATATATATGATGGTCGATTGTTTTATGGTAGGGACAGACCACTCACTTTTTCCTGGGTAGAACCATACTGTACAGTATGGAACTCGAAATTAAAATAAATAGACTCAATTAATTGAACCTCTCTTCAGTTATTTAAAGAGAGGTCTAATTCAATTGAAGAGAGGTCTAATTCAGTTGAAGAGAGATCTAATTCAGTTTTGGTTGAACCTGTCTTCAATTGAATTGAACCTCTCTTCAATTGCCAATTGAATTACATCTCTCTTTAATTGAATTAGACCTCTCTTTAATTGAACTGAACCTCTCTTCAATTGAATTAGACCTCTTCATACAACCAGTGCTGTCTAGATGTATAGATTTACCTCCCGCCGTCCGTAAGAATCGACACTTTCTCACTTGAAAAGTCGAGCTCTCAGTGGGATTCGAACTAGATCTAGACATACAATATATATCTAGCTGTTTTCCAATCGCGACGTTTTCAGACGTCAGATAAAGTTACGTTCGAGGACGTAAGTATTAAAGCTTCCATACGTAAGAATCATGACTCTTATCGTAGTATATGTAGGGGTAGTCTCGGCCAGCTAGACCGTATCATGCATATGTCTTACTTGCAGATATCGGTCTGGGCAGATTAGGCCAATTAAAGCGCCCACTAGCGATTAACACAATTTATTCGCGCGTTTTTTTCACGCTCATAAAGTCGACGTTTGCGTGACGTCATTTTGTAAAAACAAGTACAACGTCAATTGTTGATGCAGCAGTTTAACAGTTTAACGTCACTTGCTGCTTCTCATAAGTTAAAAATAAGAAAATATTATTAAATTAACTTAAAAACATGTTTTTTGAAAGTCTCGTTGAATCTCTAAAAATCTCACCAAAATCGCCCAGAATTAGAGGGCGATTTTAAACGTCGTATTTTCCCCAGGCCCTGGTTCTGGATCCGTGTAGCATAGCGTAACGAAGAAATCAGAAGCGGGCCGGGTGACCGAGGCTAATGTAGGGGTAGCTACACACCATAAGTATGGAACGCCAAATTAACATAAACTCAATTATTTGAACCTCTCTTCAATTATCTGAAGATAGGTCTAATTCAATTGAAGAGAGATCTAATTCAATTGAACATAGCCTTCACAAGACGACGTTCAGAGCGCAACACCCGGGCGTGCAGCTCAAAGGTCAAAGTCACACGTAGAGGTCAAAGATGTCAAAAATCCCCAATATCCCCATGTTAAAGAAGATGTTCGGTTCCGCTTCATAATCTTTACGTAGATTGAAGCATTTTGAAATAACTTGGAATAATTGTTGACCGTCTCAAGCTAAAGGAAGAACTCAAACCCGGGTGTGCTGGTGTACAGCCAAGGTCACACTGAAAGGATCATCATTTCACATCCATATCCGTATAAAGCTGTCCCTAATATGCTTAAAGTAAGGCTCATTTGAGATTGCGCCCGTCTACAAAACTGCTCATCATGAACTCATTATGAAACTTCACAATATTTGAGATAATAATCTTGTTGCTCTTTTTGTTCGATTTGACATCCAGGAATAGTTCGTCTATGTGACTTTATCATTTGAAACATAGGTCGGAAGGTGCTTAACAAATGGTCACACGAATATCCGAAGACCAAATCTTCACCGGGAATGTGATTTTTAGTTACATAAGAAAAGACACAGCCTCTTCATTTTCTCTATTTCTAAAATACCATTCAAATGTGTCGCATATTGATTACATACAACACATAGGTTAATAAGTAAGATACACGGGTGTTCCGTGAAAGGTACTGTTTTTTTTATTCTTTATTTTCTTTTTCTTTTTTTTCTACCAGAAATGGTGACAAGTGTATCTCATCATTCATGCTAAATACTTTATGCGAAAAAGCTTTATGGTCCTGAAGGATGTTTAATTGAGCGAGAGAACATTTGAAGAGAGCGAGATAAAGTGGGTTGGGTGGGATGGGGATATGGAAGAGGAGGGGATGGTAATTAACACATATTTGTTGGGGCCGGGGTGGAGGGATAGGGATGGATGTAACTCATGTATGGCTGGTTTTCTGACGTGTCCGAGCGTTTAGTGATATTAACAATCCGGGATTCCCACTAAATGTTATAAAGATAAAGCACTATCGGCCTAACGAGGCAAATTTTAACTATTCAAGGGTAATAACTCCAGTGTTACAGGTCAGAATTTGATGGTTTTGTAACTTGTCCAAGCTTTCACTGATATCAACAATCCTAAGCGCAGAAGCTGACTTCATCGTCGTTATACAAGCAACGCCTGTCTCTTTGTTTTTCTTAAAATTGGGGTTTTAAGGCCACCAACACATGAAAGGTTATATGGCGCCTAATAGGAATGGGCATGCCAGGCTCATCCTCCATGGACATCGAGATAAAATATGGAGAATGGGCCTAGAACCTTCTCACCTGCAGAACTGCAGAGTTGCTGCAAATTCTATTGTAGACACTCCATTTACGCTGGAGCCACGTTTATTGTTTTTCTGCCACTGCTGTAGTGATTTCAGCGAGATGGCACCTGAAACAATGCCGGGGTCATGATGAAGACCTTTAATGAGCATGAACAAATATTCATAAATCTTTTTAGCAATATCTTGTCAAAATGTATCAATTTTTTAAACTAATTTTCTATGGTTTTAAGACATCTTTTTATATTTTTAATAATGCTATGGATTAGTAAAACGTACAACTAAAGATTTGTTCTTAAAATATATGGTTTGTAGTGTCGCTGAAAGGTTGGTAAGCCTTAGGAAAATTGAAACAAATGATAAGAAACGTACGCTTCGTTAAAAAGGCACGCTGACTTTTTAACTCTTGTTTACATAAACATTACCTGTGCTATAAATAAATCATTTGTATCTGTACACTTCCTGTGTTGTGCTTAGCGTCGGCGCCTTCTCTTCTAAAACTATTGGATGGATTTTCCTAAAAAATTACAGGAATGTTGCTCTTGATGTCTATTTGTATTTATTTTCTTTTCTTTTTTCTTTTTTTTTTATAATTTTTATTTTATTTTTTATTTTTTTATTGTCTTTAGTTATATAAATGCCTATTATTAGAAACATACATAAAATAGGAAAAATATAGCATTTTGTAAAAATTCAAAAAAAAATAAAAAAATTAAGCATAATGGTAGGGTTCCAAAAACCAATATTAAATCTCAATATGCAGGGTGACCTATAATTTTAATTGCATCTATATGTTCAAATAATTAGTGCCTAGGAAGATTGAACAAATTCTGTTATTAGGAACATAACAAAGTAGGAAAATATACCATTTCTATATAATTTCATACAAAACTTGGCCTTTTATACGGTGGCATAGACATGACATGTAAGAAAAATAATTTATCTCGTGGCCACGAGTTATAAAGTCGTGGCCACGACTTATTAATTAATAAGTATAAGTCGTGGCCACGACTTATTTATCTCGTGGCCACGACTTATTATCTCGTGGCCACGACTTATTATCTCGTGGCCACGACTTATTTATCTCGTGGCCACGACTTATTATCTCGTGGACATGACTTATTTATCTTGTGGCCTTGTCAATTCATAGACTTATAGCTATGTTGCATGCCCCCCTCCTCCGCCCCCACCCACCCCGCCTAACCCACCCCGCCTAACCCACTCGAAACCCGATGGTTTTTTACATATTTCTGTGTTGTTTTGGTCTATTCACAGACTTAAGTTACGTTTCCCCCCGGCGGAGTGGGGTGGGTGGGGTGGGGTTGGTGGGGGAGAGGGTAGGGGGAAACATAGCTATAAGTCTATATAATAGAGTGGGTTGGGCATGGGGATTGTGGTGGTGTGGGGGGGAGGGGGGACAACAAAGCTTTAAAAAAACAACAGAAATATGTAAAAAAAGGTTTCACGTGTGTTAGGCGGGGTGGGGGGTGCAAATAGCTATAAATGTTGAAATGGGACTGTAACAACACAGAAATATGTAAAAAAAATAGCGGGCTTCGAGTGGGTTAAGCAGAGGGTGGTTGTGGGGGCGGGTAAGTGGGGAAACGTAGCTTTAAGTCTGTGAATAGACCAAAACAACACAGAAATATGTAAAAAAAAAAACATCGGGTTTCGAGTGGGTTCGGCGGGATGGGTTAGGCGGGGTGGGTGAAGGCAACATAGCTATAAGTCTATGAATGGACCAAAAACAAATCAGCAATATGTAAAAAAAAAAAATGGCGTGGCCGGATGGGGGTGGTGGGGGTGGGGGTGGCGCCGGTAGGGGGGAGATGGAGCCCATACCCCAATATGGGTAAAAAGTCGCGATTTCTAGCGATTTTTTTCAGCACTTCTGAATGGCTAATATGTCGTGGCCACGAGTGGCTAATATGTCGTGGCCACGAGATAATAAGTCGTTGCCACGAGATAAATAAGTCGTTGCCACGAGATAAATAAGTCGTGGCCACGAGATAATAAGTCGTGGCCACGAGATAAATAAGTCGTGGCCACGAGATAATAAGTCATGGCCACGAGATAAATAAGTCGTGGCCACAAGATAAATAAGTCGTGGCCACGACATAATAAGTCGTGGCCACGAGATAAATAAGTCGTTGCCACGAGATAAATAAGTCGTGGCCACGAGATAATAAGTCGTGGCCACGAGATAAATAAGTCGTGGCCACGAGATAATAAGTCGTGGCCACGAGATAAATAAGTCGTGGCCACGAGATAAATAAGTCATGGCCACGACATAATAAGTCGTGGCCACGAGATAAATAAGTCATGGCCACGACATAATATTTTTCTCACATGTCACGTCTATGCCACTGTACTTTTAGCATAGGGGTAGGGTTTCAAAAAAAATATTCTAAACAAGCATGGACCTAACATTTATATTGCATTTTGTTTTTATATATGTTAAACTATGTGCTTAGAAAGTTTAAACAAATTCTCTTATTGGGACCATACAAAAAAAAGAAGGAAATTGTATCATTATGGGCTAATTTATGCACAAATTGTGGTAATGGTCTCAACAGATTTTATAAAAAAAAATATAGGTTTTACATAAAGATGAGCTTTAAATGTTATTATAATTAAATGTTCTTTACTTTAATACAATTTTAGCAGAATTGTGACCAATGAATAAATCATTAAGACTTCAAAAATGTCTTATTTAGCTATTTCATGGATTTGTTCAACTTTTTGGACAGATTGACATGATGGTGGCATTACACATTATTTTTTAAAATTTTAACAGTTATGGTGACCATTATTTTTGCATTTTCTGTCTATATATATATATATAACAGACTTACTGTACAAAAAGTTTAAAGAAAATCTCTTATGCAGAAAAAACTATAGAAAATGTCTTTAAGTAAAATGTTCTACTTAAGGATGCTTTACGACTACCGGCCCAGCTGGTGTCAGAGAAATGGACTTACCCAAAAACTTTAATGTAAAACGTGGCATCATCAAGCCCACTCTTTGTGTTTAAAAGTAGAATTTCTGAAGGGGCGTGGGAGGTATTTTTAAATTGCCTCTCATGAACAGACTCAAATTAAGCGAGACTGCTACTTGTCTCTATTGTTTGTGTTTGTTGCGTTCAAGGGATCCCCTTTTTCAGTATTTTTTCTTTTTATCGTATAAACAGGATAGATGGACAAGGAAAACACTATATGCCCATTCCTTTTCGTGGCTAATTGAATCAAATTGAATTGGGTTTTAAGGTGCACCAACACATGAAAGGTTATATGGCGCCTAATATGCCAGGCTCATCCTCCATGTACATGGAGATAAAATATGGAAAGCCTAGGACCTTCTCACCCTGAACTGCAGAGTTGCTGCAAATTCTATCGTAGAAACTCCATTTACGCTGGAGCCACGTTAAAGTTTTTCTGCCACTGTTCTAGTGATATGAGCGAGATGGCACCTGAAACAATGCAGGGGTCATGATGAAGACCTTTAATGAGCATGAACAAAAATGATAAAATGAACATGAATTTGGGGGGTTCTACCCCTCTGCCTTCCCCTCCAACGGGATCTGCAGTGGTCCTATTATGTTTTTGTTGAGTAACTATTAAAAATGCTAGTGGAAGTGAGATAAACAAATACACACCACGTTTAAGATAACAAAAATAGATTTATTTACAGTATAAAATATATGTATAACAACAGATTATATCAAATTCAATAACAGCAGTAATTGCGTAGATAATAAAGTTAACAGACTAAATATGAAATCCATCTTTTTACAATAATGCAGTTCTAGCCAGGGTACAGACATCCATATATGGTGTTTTCAAATAAATTAATGTTTATTTAGTTGAAATTGTCTCCCCTTTTTTATATAGCAAGTAAATCACTAATAATAAATTATGAAATTATGGTTTATATATGAAAAAACATTATCGATGGTCGCTTCGGACAATTCTTTTCAAATGTTTTCTATTTGTGGGTGGAAAACAACAGGCTACGTTAGTAATAATTATTCCACTTTAAAGGCACACAGAGCAATCTTGAAGTTATATCAAATATTAAAGTTAACATCTCATAACTTTGACTTTAAAGGAACACAAGGCAATCTTGAGTTTTATAACAAGCTTTGAATATTAATCCTGTATCATTTTGGCTTTAAAACTACCTGCATATAATTATATAAAAAGTTGAAACTTCAAGTATCTTCATTACTATAACACATGTTTAAATAAATTATTGGTGCAATATAACATATAGTTAGTAATATGTAAAAAAACATTTAATTAATATTAATGATTGAACAAATGCACACGTTATGTAGGAAAACTATCGGGACGCCGTGAGTGAGACACGGCAATCTTGATTTTTTGAAAACTATCGGGACGCCGTGAGTTTTTAAACAAGAGGTCAATGACCTTGAAGCTCTACTGATTGATTTTGTTTTCAGGACGAAGTCGCTACAAACTTGTTTTTTGAAAATCTATTTTTAGCAGTGGCGGCCATCTTGAATTTCCGGCCGACCTGAAATTTTGCTAGGATCAATTAGACATCAAGAGCAACATTCCTGTGAAGTTTCATGAAAATCCGTGAAGTAGTTTCAGAGGAGAAGTCGCTACAAGTTTTCATTATATAACTCTATGTAAACAAAGATGGCCAATGGCAGCCATGTTTAACGTCGAATCAAAATAATGTTCGACTCAGATAACCATCATGTCATGCTGATCATTTTAGAAAAAGTCCCATATCAATATCTCTTATAGTTTTCAAGAAGTAGTCGCTACAAACTTATTTTTTAAAAATCTATTTTTAGCCGTGGCGGCCATCTTGAATTTCCGGCCGACCTGAAATTTTGCTAGGATCAATTAGACATCAAGAGCAACATTCCTGTGAAGTTTCATGAAAATCCGTCAAGTAGTTTCAGAGGAGTAGTCGCTACAAGTTTTCATTATATAACTCTATGTAAACAAAGATGGCCGCTGGCAGCCATGTTTAACGTAGAATCAAAACAATTTTCGACAAGCACCAACATCATGTCATCCTGATCATTTTAGAAAAAGTCCCATATCAATATCTCTTATAGTTTTCAAGAAGTAGTCGCTACAAACTTATTTTTTAAAAATCTATTTTTAGCCGTGGCGGCCATCTTGAATTTCCGGCCGACCTGAAATTTTGCTAGGATCAATTAGACATCAAGAGCAACATTCCTGTGAAGTTTCATGAAAATCCGTCAAGTAGTTTCAGAGGAGTAGTCGCTACAAGTTTTCATTATATAACTCAATGTAAACAAAGATGGCCGCTGGCAGCCATGTTTAACGTCGAATCAAAACGATTTACGACAAGGACCAACATCATGTCATGCTGATCATTTTAGAAAAAGTCCCATAGCAATATCCCTTAGAGTTTTTAAGAAGTAGTCGCTACAAACTTGTTTTTTAAAAACCTATTTTTAGATTTGGCGGCCATCTTGGATTTCACATCTACATGAATTTTTGCTAGGATCAACTAGACTTCATGGGCAACATTTCTGTAAAGTTTCATGAAAATCCATTCAGTAGTTTCAGAGGAGTAATCGCTACAAAAAAAAAGTTAACGGACAGACGGACGGACAGACGGACGGACAGACAGACGGACGGACGACGGACGCCGCACCACGGCATAAGCTCTGCTGATCTCTGATCAGTAGAGCTAAAAATCAAGATTGCCGTGTGTCCCTTTAAATCTGCTTGGATAAACTGAAAGAAAAAAGGAACAAAGTTGGATTTTTCAATTTTTCTTTGTTATTCTACAGTTGCTTTTAATATTATAATTCATGCAATTATTTTATTAAGCGAACAATTTAGTTTGAACTTTTCAAATAACAATATGCAATTTATGTAGAAAAACTAACAAAACACGCAAGTTGAAAATAAATCAAGACTGCCATGTGTCCCTTTAACCAAGACAAACACTTCACCCAGATAGAACAGACTGAATATCAATACTGCATCTGATATAAAAGCTTAATGTAATGTCAATGTAATTGCACATGTACTGGGTCGATAATAACGTAAACTAAAAATTTCAAATAGTTGAAACCTTCAGATCAAATGTTAGAATTAGAATCGTAGAAAACTGCATGGTGAATCTGATGAATTTGAAAAAGGAACAATAATATAACAATTATATAACAATTATATGTCAAATGTGGAATGCACCATACATCACGTTTGAGGTTATCTCCCCTTAATTTAACTTACCATGTTCTCCGTCATGAGAGGTAAACGTTAAACTATTGCTCTTGTTCTTTATTTTACATCATATCTGAGGTTATCTCCCCTTAATTTAACTTAACGTTCTCTATTATGAGAGGTGAACCTTAAACTATCGCTCTTGTTCTTTATTTAGTTACAATATTTTACATCACATTTGAGGTTATCTCAACCTAAATTAAACTTAAATAGTTTACATAACAAAATTTATATATATTATTATATTTAGAAAAATATCATGCATTTATCTAAAAATAAAGCAACAAATTCTTGCATGGAAGAAAAATCTACCTTGTTGGAATGTTATTACAGTGTCGATAGCTGATTAACATTTGTAAGAGAATGCCTTTTATAACTATATTTTTTTTAACAAATAATCCAAAACTTATTTCGACCATTTCAGACAGCATGTCTGACATGACACTGGAATTGTAACAATCAACAAGCTGTAATGAACACAGGATCACCCAAAATGTCACCTAGGTAACATGTATATTTTCAGAATGATTTAGTCATGCATAGTCTAAGACAGATCCACTTGATAGATGAAAAGATGGGGTAACTGAAATTGCACTACCAATTACACAAAGTAAGATGAATTGAATTGAATTGAATTGGTGTTTTAAGGCGCACCAACACATGAAAAGGTTATATGGCGCCTAGCAGGCATGAACATGCCAGGCTCATCTTCCATGTACATCGAGATAAAATATGGAAAATGGGCCTAGAACCTTCTCACCCTGAACTGCAGAGTTGCTGCAAATTCTATCGTAGAAACTCCATTTACGCTGGAGCCACGTTATTGTTTTTCTGCCACTGCTCTTTGATGCGAGCGAGATGGCACCTGAAACAATGCAGGGATCATGATGAAGACCTTTAATGGACATGAACAAAAAATGAAAAAAATGAACATGAATTTGGGTAGAAGTAAATAATTGATCTACAGAGGCAGTGTGAACTGATACAGTATGCATCGAGAAATTAGATTTGATTTTAACTCTTAACCTGCTACATATATGATATATATAATGGACTGATCTTTCATTAAGACCATTCCATTTAATATGTGACAAAGGTGTGTTTTGGGGAAAATGACTGATCAGCAGCCAGACATTGTAAACCAGATCAGCCTGTGAGTGATTCGCAGGCTGATCTTGATTTACAATGGACGCAAAGGCTACTATACTCGTGCTTAGCGGGTTAAGAGTCATTAATTAAAACTTTAGCGAGAAAATGTCTCAATATTTCAAGTTAAATTTTTTTTAGGGAGTGTTATTATGTGTGCAATATCCAGAATCTTAAAAGATAGTCAACTGAGTAGGCTATGTCTTGTTCTTTTAAAACTAAATGGTATATATTTTGTTGCTCAAAGATTTGTGTTTTTAAAAACAAAGCTACAGACAAGAAAAATAAATTGAAACAAGCAAGAAAATGACTAGATAAATATATATACATGTCAGATGTTCAGACCAGAACTATCTAGATAAATGACACAGGACTGATTCAGACAGGATATATATTTAAAGAACACAGAAAGTGTAAGAATTAGATAGACAAACATAAATCATTGACGAAACAGTTATCAAAACATCTATTTTGTAAATAGACCACCCTTTAAATATATAACTCATTCAGACCAGAAATATATACATAAGGAGCATTCAGACCAGAAATATATACATAAGGAGCATTCAGACCAGAAATATATACATAAGGATCATTCAGATCAGAAATATATACGTAAGGATCATTCAGAACAGAAATATATACATAAGGAGCATTCAGACCAGAAATATATACATATAGTAAGTAGTAAGGCGGACAAACACGAAACAAATCATTAACAAAGTAGCAAATAACAACGATTCAACATCTGCTTATAACAAAAGAACATCTCCAACACTTGAATATCTTTGTCATGAACTGCTTCTTTGCTTCACACGCATAACTGAGACTGTACATGTATATTATGTTAGGCAATAGAAGGGTAAAGGCAGTCTTAGGTACAGGCTAAATGCTAGAAAATGGGACATGGATACCCCACTTTAGCACTGTCAATCACATAAAAATGGACTAAACGAAAAAATTGCGTGTAAAACTGTTTTTCGTACAGTTATGGACAGACATATATATATAGACAAACAGAAAAGGGTAACATTATATGGTGGTTCCACTTTTGTGGTGGGGGCATACTAATAGCACACTTCATGTTTAAACATTTAAATTCTCGTTGACGGCATTACGTCTGCTGTTCTCGTCCACATCTCTGATACTTTCACATCATCATATCTCCCCTCCCAGAGCACACGTGAAGACTCCAAGTTTTTAACTATTTGCTAATCTAAATGCATGATAATAAACCAAAGAGAAATTGGTAAATCTTGCAAGCAATAAATCAGAATCATCGTCAGGCTTTTCAAAACTGTCGTCTGCTCTTCACATTATCGTACTGGAGATCCAGCTCCATTTTGATATAAAGTCGATTTGAACAAAATAATATATGACACTTCCACAAGTTTTACCATAAGTTAAAATGTTGAATAGATTTAAGCACCAATTTCCTCCTTGATTTGTCGTCTGTTCATCAAGTGCGTATGCTGTCGCAGCAGCTGTTATTTTGATTTGTAGTCATGACAACTGATGTAATCACATTTTGATTTACTCTTATATCACTTTTCATCAGTTTTAACTTTCAACATCCCAACCAGAAATCACACGTTTATTCTATTCGTCAATGGCATGTAGGAGTTCTAGGATGACTGGACTGCGAGTATGAAAGAAAAGGAATGTTTATGCACTGTTTGATTTCAGCCATCTCGGGTACCAGCTCCACCACAGCAGTAGCAATAGTCCTGCAATTTATTTTTGATTACTTACATCCAAAATCAGTTTCACGCTGGATCAACTGCCTTCAGTGTTTACTGTCTAAGGCATTTCCTGCCCTCCGTGTTTTCTGCCAGATTTTGGATTTGTATTTGATTCAAATCGTAACATTGACATCCAAATTTAGTTTCAAACGTCGCTTTCAAATAACTGCCGTCTGCGCGTCCCACCAGACTCGACACTCTGCAACAACAGTTCCATCTTGAGACGACGGATCTGATTCTCCTGCACCTGTAGCTGGAGTTCCATCGTTTTCGTGTTCTGCGCCATCGATAGTTCACTCTTAACCTCGGACAGAAGTTCCCCACGTAACTGCAAGTATATGAGATTTCTTAGGCTAGAAATGAGAAAGAAGGTTTGGATATATTTTAACTGTAACAAGCATCGCATGTTGTTTTTCATTTTAAATTCATATGAGATGTTTATCAAAATAGAATGAGATTTCTTCTAAAGGTATATTAACAAGTTAATAACAAACATAGCAACAAGCATAGCAACAATCAAAATAAGGTGAATTTAATTGAACTTTTAAACCCACACTAAATTGGCAGAGTGACCATGAAACTTAAAATTACACACGGAGAATAATAATGCCTGCAACAATTTTGTTGTATATTTTTTCAGAACAATTGTATAGAAAGTTTAAGCACTACGTCTGAGCAGAACATACTTTTCATATTCAAATCAAGACCAATTTAAATCTTTTAAAGACATCATACTTCTGCGTTCACCTTCTTGCAATGATTAATCACTTTCATGATCTAAGTTGTTGAGCACAATATTCATGCGTTTTTATTATTGCTTCTCATTCAAATTGAGTCTGCTGCTTTTTGATTAAGTTCGAACTTTTGTTACTAAAATATATTGAAATAGTTTATTGTGAAAAGTGACAAATATTTGAAACCAACCTCAGACAAGCTTTGCCTCAGCTCGCGTTTCTGGGTTTCCTGAGACTGTGCCACACTGTGCTTCACATCCCACATCTGCTGGGACAGGTCCGACCACCAGGGTCCGCTCGACGACACGGATCGTACGGATGATGACCGACCGCCAGACACCTCTGAAACGAGGTCATCGTTGTCGTCTTCGCAGAAACTGATGTCCTTGATGATACACATCTGTTGATGGTATAGCTGTTCCCGCAGTAATGTGATCATCTGAGAAGGAAGAAAATATTTAATATTAAAACTTTATGATATTACATTTCACTTTTACATATTTATAATTTTACTGCTTCAATGATATTTCATTAAAACATACCCGGGACCCCAGGAAGACAATTTAAAAAACATCATTATATGGGTGAACCCTATTTTATAAAATTCAATTTTGCCTCTGTTGGTTGGTGTTCAGTTTTAAAAGTGCCTTCCTGGGGTCTCATATATGTTTAAAAGGAATAGCCCTTAAAGTAAGGGCTTTTTATCCCAATAAAATATAATTCATCTTAGATTATTCTCTTCTAATACTACTTTTTTCCCTTCCTTCCTATTACACCTCTTAAAATATGGTCATACAATATATTTAATATTACCTTAACAGTGTTATGCAATTTAACTGTTATTTGCTGTTTAAATGTGTGTAGTAATTGTATTTTTTAATGTAATGTATGCAAAAAAAACAATAAAAAATAAATATATATATAATTTAATTCTTTTGGAATATTATTACACATAGCTATTCTATGTATTATTTCTACTGTAGGTGGGTTTTTTTTGTGTGTATGTTTTCGATTTATATTTTAAGGCATAGAAGCTAAATAGAAATGTTGTGTTTATGTAAAAGTTGCTCTTGCAGTACGACAGGAAGGCAGACTGCTGTGGGTCAATAAATAATCTACTTACGGCCTGAATAATCTCCATGGCATCTAGGGGATCGTAGCCGTCTTTTCCGGACAGGACGGAAGACAGACGAACTGACAACAGCTCCTCCATCTTGGAAACTTCCTTCCGTACTTCACTCCACAGATGTTGCAACTCTTCAACGTCCGCTCTGCAAAATGAATACAGTGTTAACCCGTCATCGACATCGCAAAATCAGAACTTTAATCGTTGGTCATTTTGCTACAATTTCCGAGATGTTGAGATAAATCAGTAAGGAAATACAAAGGGCACTACTCAGACTTTATCCTCTGCTATAGGCTCGCTGAATGTATCAGTGACAGTGAAAAAAAGAAGTTCAGAGATGAGAAAAGACATGTGGAGAAGAAAGCGAGCAGAAAAATAGTAAGTAGATACAGGCTGATCACGCTTTTTAGTATAAATGTCTGACCTTTATTTATTTAAATTTATCGAAAAACTGACAAGCCAAAAGTAAGATACATAACTGTACATAAAAAATAAAGCTTTTAAAACAATTTTTACTACAAATGCATTTTTTACAGGACTTAAGTCAATTGAGCATCAAGGATAAACACCGAGTCTATCACCTACCCAAATGTGGAGGTGTGTCACATTATTGATAATTAATTGGTCAAATTCTTGTGATGGATAAATCTCATTATTTCTAGACAGAGAGCGGATACGATACAGTAGTAAAGGAAATATCAAGGTGTCGCTATTGATACAGAGTAATCGAAGGATCGACTGGAACAAAGGTCATCAAGGTCATCATATTTTATGTCATGATCCAGCTGACCTAGTCAACTGAGATTAGGGATAACCGGAGGTATACAGTACTGGTTCTACCCAGAAAAAATGGAGTGGTCTGCCTCTACCATAAAAATATCAACCAACATACATGTGCTAAAAACAATGTAAAATACCATTCAAACAAACAAACAAATTATCTAACTATCAGTGAGCTATTGGCATGCTGACTGTATCAGTCACAGTGAAGAAAGAGATTGGGAGGCGAGAAAAGACTAAGTGGAGAAAGAAAGCGGGCAGAAAAATAGTAAGTAGATACAGGCGGATCACGCTTTTTAGTATAAACTGACGTTTAGGAAATGTGCATACCTTTCTTCAGCGCTGAGCTCTGGTAGGGCTGTCTGATACAAGGTGAATAGCGAGGTCTCCATCACTGTAAGCTCAGCTTTGTATCTCTGAACTGCATGCTGTATCAGGCGAGTCTCTTCTTCCAAATGCTGCAATCACAAATTAAAAGGCTTTAAAACATCTGTTTATTAATAAGAAATTGTAAAACAATACCATACTACTTCATTGTGTCAAAAATGTTTAAAAAGCTATTGTTTTGTTTGGTGTACAGTGCATCGTGTAGTATCGGATCACTATGGTTAAAAGCGTAAATTAAAAACTAAAAGGAAACTTTCAAGACCGTTTCTTACTAGATTCTGCTCGCTCAGCAATTTGCTAACCAAAATTATTATGAACTATGCTTATACTTGTGTTAGTTAACTGTCGAAAATCTTCCATTTTGCCAGTTTACGGAATGAATGTCCCTAAAAGTTTAAAACTTCAAATCATGGATCTTTTGATGATTTGCACCAAAGTGCATTAAAAAAAATAAAATCTGTTAATTTTTTATTTCATTTTAACTGTGTTGTTTTTTCATTTAAAATCTCACATCCTTCAGGCAGTTAACGGATCACTTTTCTTGGTAAGTACAACACTAAGTGGGTAATTACTCAAGGAAATATGTGCCGAATCTTTGCCCTAATGTCTAGTTGTATGCTTATATGATCAATCTTCAACTATGGAAAGTTTCATAAAAAAACAAATGCATACCAGCCGAATAAATGAAATGTAAACATAAACTGATATGCTACTACCGACGATCTGCTACTACCACAAGCACTGTACTTATGATAATTTTAAGATCGTTCATAACTTTCACATGACATCATCAAAATGATTTGACCAATCAGTGATCAATAAAATAAAAGACCTCCACATTCTGGTAGAGGGTAAACTCGGTGTTTATCGTTGGTGCTCAACTGACTTTAGCCCTAGTTTGTAGTGATAAAAAGTTTTATCTTATGTATCTTCTTTTGGTGTCATCTGATTTTAAAATACCAAGATGGATACATTTAATTTAAATCATGGTCTAATATTTTCATTTTTCGTATTGAGTTTGAGGATAGTCTGAGTAAACCCCTTTATTTTCACCTACTGAATATCTCAACCTAACGGAAGTTGTCCGGATGTGAAAGTTATGAATTGCTTGCCCCTGATAAATTATTTGCTACAACGTCATATGAATAACATCATATCTCCAGCTGAATAGTATCTTATTAATAATACCTTCTGTTTCGGCAATTCCATCCAGTTCTTCGAGTGGAAATTCGGGGTAAATCTCACAATGGGCATCTTGGTGCTTGGACTCTGAAATGACATTTTATAATCGACATTCATTAAACCATCCACATGTACATAATATGCTAAACATTTACAGAGACTTGTTCATTAACAGGTTTATTTAACACACTTGTAGTATAATAAATGTGTTATCACCTAAAACAGACACTTGTTCAATATTACATCAAATTTCTACAATACACTTAGATGTAGTATGTGTTATCAGTTACCACCTTGGCAAATATTGCAAATATTTCACACTACATAATATATTATGCAACTGGTTTGTTATCTTAAGTGATTAAACTAACAATCAGAGAAATGAAAGTGGTAAAATCAATTTTTTTTCTTCTGTATTTATGTTAAGTTAGAATATTATATTAAGATGTTAGGCTTTTTTAACTCACCTTCACAGAAATATTTCTTAATTTTTGTTAAGCTATTTAAAGATTAAATTGTTCTGGTTTCTAAATGTGTGCTTTATTTTGCAAGTCAACAGAAGCAGATGTTGTCACAGTAAATGTCAATAGTAAATTAAAGGATCATATGACCAAACCAGACTATTGACAGTTTTAAGAAATCCCCTTTCTTCAATCAGCCAATCACTGGCAGTGTCATGGCGAATTACACAGCTTCATAATGGCTTTGATATTTAATTTTTTCAATTGTTCAAACAAGCCAATCAAATTGTTTGATCCCATTCACTGCTGTTCACACAAACAAGCTAATTACTCTTATTTGTGTTCACCTGCAAACAATATCCTAACCTCAGTGTGACTGATCAGATGTAGGTGACACAAACATTAAACATAATTGGTGTTAATTGAAGACTTAAATTAAATTAATTACATAAGTCTGTGATAAACAGTTGCCAGACATGCAACAGTTTATTTTTGAAATGATCAAAGCAGGAAACATTTGGAATAGTGCCAAAAATAGCAGTCATCCTGACATGAAGATATGGATTTTCACAATGCTGATTTACTTTAAAGTTTAACCAATTTCATGTATTGACATGTCCCAATACCAGTGTGTGATTTTACAAGCTATACAATCACTCTGTTGATCAAGGTTGGCAGTTATAATAGTATTAAGTTCTGTTCTGTTCTATTTAGAGAGACACTGTACTAAATGTGCAAATTGTGCTGAAGATGAGAAACATTTATATTTAAGATGCAATTTGTATGATGAGATACTGGACAACTATTATCATATCGAAAATAGTATACAAATCTACCTGATCTGTTTTAGCAAATAATTAAGATATACAATGTACAGGTATGATGGATAAACGATTAAAGGGAATTTAGTGAGACAGTCATATATGAAATATATATAAACATGTTACTTATATCACAGATCCAATAACAAATAGATTGGATAATATGAACATTAAATGGCACAATGCGAAAATTTCACAAATTATTTACCAACTTTAAACATACACATCTTGAAGAGTTTTATAGATACAAGTTCATTCATGCCAAATCACATCACAAATTTAATTTTCTTTCCAATGGTAGTATATTTCTTTCTCCTACATTTAGAGCAAAAATGGAGTATGACGGAAACTTTGACTATGTCAAAATCTTGATTTTTAAGAGAAAAGCGAAAAATGATGACATTTTTAACTTCAAACATATTTTTATACAATTTCTTATTTTCAAAATAAACTTAAACTTAATTATAATCCCATTTTGCTATTCAATATGAATCTTTTGAATGTATTTTCATCAAAATCAGTGAGTAATTGAGAGAGGAGATAGAAGGAAAAGTTAAGGTGCCACATGATATTTTGGTTACTTCATGGTTAAAATAGGAAGTTTTCTATCTCTTTATTAATATGTCTGTGCTTATATATGGAATATTATAAACATGTTACTTTACTGATTTATAGAGGGAAAACAAAATGTATGAAAAAGGGGTATTTGTGTACTAAAGTGTTTTAATCCGCTATATGGCCAGTAAAGGATTTTGCATCCATTTGCAGTGATTTTCTTATCGACCTATATTATATAAGGTAATTTAGAACTATGACATCATTCTTTGTTTCTTTTCCAATATTGATAATTTTCTTACACCTTTTCCCAAGTTTTTCAGAACTCTCAATATCAAAGATGTTTGGCTGTGTCACTACATTCCCTTTACGGTAAGTAAAACATTCTTATAAAAGAAGGGAATTAATATAGTCAAACTTAAGTAGACGACCTTAATTCATGGAAGGCATGATCCAAGTCGTCTCTGCTTTCGCTTAAATATTAATGGAACAGTAGTACAGGCTTAACAATAATTTGTTAATATTTCTGTCAACGGTATAAAATTTATAGCCCTTCTTCTTTATAAAATATTAAGATATTACATACTTAGTACGAGTTAATTCTAATGTTATGGGGATGACAGTGTGTCTGCTTTTTTTTTCTAATGTTATGGGCATAACAGTGTCTGCTTTTTTTTTTACCTTGTATTTTACGATTATAATTCTGGAGTTCTTACAGTTGTGTATCTTACTATTGTTTGTTTTGTTTCAGCCAAAAGATTTTCAGCAGTAGCTTCAGCAATTGAAATAATACATGCATCAATTATATACCATTAGAACTGGCATTTTTAGTGGTAAATAAAATACCTCAGTTTTGAAAATCGGTTGAAGTCTTAAATCAAAACAGTAACTACATTAAAATGTTTTTTAATTTGAAAAATGACAACTTGTATTCAATAAAACAGAAGTTTTCAGACAGACATTTAGAAAGGGAAATGCTTATCTACGTCTGCAATTAAAAAATGGACACAAGTCATCTACAATTAAACACATTATCTTAATTGATGATGCAATAAGTGCAGGACAATTTAAGTACCAATATCATTATTTATGCAAATTTAACTACCAGTATACAAGTGTTACACAGGCAGTGTATATCAATTATACCTTAATTAAACAATCTCTGTCAGACACAATTCCTATATTTAAGTTAATTTAATTAACAACGCACTTAAGACATTGACAATTTATTATTTAAAATTGATTTAAAGTTCATTTACTATATTTTACTTTCTTAATTAATTCCTACAATTAATCTATCTTAATTAACAACACACTTAAAGGTCAATGAACATTAACTGAAAACCCCTTTCTTTAACAATAATTGGCAATTTAATAAATTAAGGTTAATTTAAGCTTACTTGATTAGATTAAGTGGCACCATTTCAGTATAAAACAGGTTCCTGTTCCTTTCAAGTATTTTTACTGCCCGACAGACTGTCTGAGTGACTACATTTTATTGTCTATCCAGAAGAATGCCTTCCAGTTTCCAGACAAATATCAAAGTCAAAAGGGACACATGTCAATCTTGATTTGTTTAAAACTCACCGTTCTGTTAGTTTTTCAACATAATTTGCATGTTTGCAATTATTAATAATAACTGTTAGAATATTTCAAAGCAAATTGTATTTACATATTACTAACTTTTGATTATAGTGCATCAATAATATTATATATTTACAAGTATGGTGGAATAATGAAGAAAATTGAAATCTCAATTTTTTATTTAGTTAGAAATATGCAAGCAGTTTAAAAGTCAAAACGATACTGCATAAATGAAGGTTCTAATTTTAATGAAGCATTGTGGTGTAGTGGTTAGAACATTTGCCTTGCATTCGGGAGGTCGTGAGTTCGAGTCTCCTGATTGCATCATACCAAAGACTTTAAAAATGAAGTAGTCACTTGTAACCCTTGCCTGACGAGCAAATAATGGGTAGTGCTACGACTTATTGACCAGTGTCAGAATAATGTGACTGGGTGGATGGGGGTATCATGTCTACTATGGCGTGGTATTCCAGTGTGGCAGCACTATAAAGAAACCATTGAGTTTGCTGCTTCAAGTAGACATATCATCACATCACACACAAATAAAAGTCCACCAGACTCCATTGTGCCTATAATCGTCAGGTAATATGCATGTCGTAGGCGGACGGACTATAATCCTTAGAAATACACACACACACACAATGCTTGATATAAAACTCAAGATTGCCATGTGTTCATTTAACATCAATAATCAATTTATTTCAATAGAGTCAACATACACTTTGCACTTAAATTCCAACAACCACACAATTTACATTACGAGGTCTGAGTATTAGCTTTCATACCCCATCCAATCCCTTCATGAAAACGGGGTTGGCTGGGGTATAAAATGAAACCTTAATTTTGGCTTTAAAGTTTGTATATTGTAAAATTAAAACATTTAATAGGTAACTTTAAACAGGTTATCATATTTTTTCAGTTAAACAGTTTTTAAACGTGTTTTATTGTCGAAATATCTGTTATAAAATCCTGCTAATATTTAAGGCTTTCCCATCGCATAATGGAATTAAGTCAGGACCACGTAATGTAATTTCAAACAACCACTCAATTTGGAAGATTTAAAAAATACACATTTATTCCATTCCGTCCAATGTAGCGACCAGTATTTTCACAAAAACACATCTTGCTTTACTTTTTTAAATCTATTTTAACATGAATGAGACCTATTTTAAACAATATTTGTCCAAGGAATGTAACATTAATAGAACTAATGAATAGAGAAAATACGTTAAAAGAGTTCACACCATGTGCCTATATGTTATATATATAATACACCATAATTCCACGTAACAACAAAGTGGAAATTATAACCAATCATAATGAACAGCTGGCTGGCTAAGGAAATGTGAATAAAACATGTATTGTGTTGCTGGCTCAGTGTAACCCATATGTTACATCAACATGAAATTCCTTAACATATTATCCCTAGACATATGTTTATACAAATTGGAGCATCCAAGAAATACTGTATCTATCTGCATAAAAACAAAACAAGACAGAATGATGCATTTGTTGCAAAACTGTATTTTGAAATTTTGAAGTTTGGCTATTTTTTAAAAAAACATTAAATATACAATTGCACTTATTGCTAAGATATAATTGCACTCTGCACATCATTGCAGATTTATGGATATTAATTCTGGAAATTTGAAAGAAAATATATACATGTAGCTTTATGGGCAAGCACAAACCAGTATAACATAATTTGTGAAAAGTACAAAATGGACACACCTCAGCAAATATGCCTCAACCAGACACTTTTTGTGATTAAGCCAGAAGTAAAAAAATAAATAATTAAACAACAATCAAGCCTCTGTTAGTTTTTTTTCCATATGCCACATGAGCCTACTTTTTTCCCATATACAGCATATAGCCAAAATATTATTTTCCAAAATCCCATGTGATTTTTTTTAATTTCCACCAATTTTTTATTTTTTAATACTTATTTGTTCCATATATATTTTTTTCCACATGAGGCAAATATTTTTTCCATATCCCATATGATGACCCCCCCCCCCCCCCCCCCCCCCATCCTCCCAGATCCACCACCCCGCAGCCCCCACTAAATGGGCTTTCTTTGAGGCCTGAAGGGAGGGAACACATT
Source organism: Cyrtodaria siliqua (assembly GCA_037043455.1). Lineage (NCBI taxonomy): Eukaryota > Metazoa > Mollusca > Bivalvia > Adapedonta > Hiatellidae > Cyrtodaria > Cyrtodaria siliqua. Next base: position 60,485 of record JAWPHD010009614.1, on the reverse strand, counting down.
ATCATGAAGAAAACATAATAAAATAACTTCAAATAAGGCACTCAACAGATATAATTACCATTTGAGTGCATATTATAAAATTAGTGTTATTTCTTGTTTGTCATCTGATATAAAGTTTCAGTGACGTTGTAGATATACATGTATCAAGCATAATATTTGAAAACATAATTTCTATTTATTCCATGTGTATAATAGATCTAAGTCCCCGGAGAAGATTCCTGTCAGCTTTTTTCACCCAATGGACATAATATCATGGTCATGTTCGTTTGCCTTAATTATTGATAAAATATCACTTTTGCTTCATTCATAATATAACCATAACATCACCAATGAAAAAACAACAACTTTAAATAAGGCACTATTCTTAAAAACATTATTCATTGATCCTTATATGGGTTTTGTACCTGTCTATGGTTAACAGAATGTGACGCATGTAAGTGGCGATAAGCATGCTTTCTGAAGAACTCGTCTAAAAAAACGTGAATGGTATAAACACATATTTTGGAATGTTCAGAGGTTACCCTTTCGCCTGAGGATTTGACGTTTTTGTATATCAGTCTACTCAGTGTAGACTGCGGCAATGTTTCCGGGATCTTTATGTGTCCGGGATGTTTACGGAGAAATATGAAATCCTAAGTGCAACTGAATGAAATCGCAAGTATTGGAATGGATAAGTGCAACTCTTTAAAAGTATTTTCATGAATGAAGATCCATGAAAGGACCAGGTATGATAAGGGGGTATTTTGGCCCCCAATATATTCAAAATGCAAAAAATAATATTTACATATAATCTGTTGTTCATGTTGAAGTAAATTGATCATATTCTATCTTCAAAAGATATTTTTATTTATTTTATTTATCTAGAAGAATTAACAGGTTCTGAAAAAATGGATTTTTTTGTAATTTTGTTATATTTTGTAGATTTTGGACCCTTCTGTGCAACATTTTGATCCTAAAAATATAGAGCGCACCTCCGAGCACACACAGTTTTTTGGCTGATGATGCATCCCTATCAAGTACATGTTTCAACAAAAAATCAGCTGTGCTCGAGGGTGTGCTCTATATTTCCAAGACCAAAAACTGATTGAAAACTGCTGAAAATGAACCCAAATGTCAATTTTTGAAAGAAAATGCCTTGTTTGTGAGGCTCTTGAATTCATTTAGAGCCTTCAAACGTACTTGTAATGAGTTTTAATAATGATTCACTTCATCTGTAGCTAAACAAGATATTCAAAACTTGCGCATTAAAACGTTCAACATTGGGGGCCAATTTTGCCCCTTATCATACCTAGTCCTTTATTGAATCCATGAATATATAACGACAAAGTTTAGCGTTATATCGGTTTTATTTATAATGCCAAAAAGAAGCGAAAAAGAAGCAAATCAACTTGTCCACACTGCCACTTAAAATGATTTTTGATATTTTATCAATAACATATTTGAATGATTATATCAGAAAAATAAATTCTGATGAAGGCTGTCAAGCCGAGACATTACAAAGTCTGTGTTGTTAATTTGTTTAACTATCATTAAGGATTATATCAATAAGACCTTGGCCAAGTTTCACAGTGAACACTACTGACACATCCATTGCGTAGTTATTGCTTTTGATAAAAACAATAACACTTATTTCAGCTTGATAACTCTCAGATTTGTCATTAATTATACAAACAATTGTTTGCATTCCTATCAGTTCAAAGGCCCACAGTCATGATTATTTACTTATCGGCAGCTTTTTTACGCTTGCATAAAACCTTGCTTGTTCTAACATATATCATGATATGCTGTAAGATTTCTAGATCGGACATCTTCCAGCCAAATGTTTTAATGCACACAGAGTGGTTCCGTACTATATTATCTTTCTGATCCATAAAGCTGGGAGCCACCTGATGCCATAAAATCGGCTATTTATAGCTCAGCGTGTATCGGCAAGTGTAGATTAAAGTAGACTGCTCTACCAAAATTCACCAGCTCGATCACAGGTGAAATGGACGCTTTACATTGAAAATGTAATTTTACACCAGTCCAGTCATTTTTGACTGGGTCGCTATTTATTTCTGTAAAAATAACAGGTATCAACTGCTAACTGAAACACAGTCAAAACCCATAGCAATTTACAAACCCCATACCATTGAGGCAATCTAATTCTTATCCCCAGTTTTGTCTAATTCCCTCTCCTGGGTAATTTGTTTCTGTCTAATCCATGGGGTATGCAGCCCCACATAAGATATGGGGCAAACATTGGTAAGTATCATAATACATGATATATGTAGAAAACAACAATTTATCAGGAGACTTCAAACATTTAACTATCAATGTAAACATGATAAAGACCTACCATCTTGTATACACATTTCACCAATATATCTGGGTTTCTTCATGTTCATTTTATCATTTTTTCATCATGCTCATTCAAGGTCTTCATTATGACACCGTATATGCAAACATGGAAACGTGGCTCCATTGTAAATGGATTGTCTACAATAGAATTTGCAGCAACTCTGCAGTTCTGCAGGTTAGAAGGTTCTAGACCCATTCTCCATATTTTATCTTGATGTAAATGGAGGATGAGCCTGGCATTTCATTCCTGTTAGGCGCCATATAACCTTTCATGTGCTGGTGAGCCGTAAAACTCAATTCAATTATTAATTAATTGAACACACAACATTTTTTAAAACCTGCAGCATCTCGTTATTTAAACAGTTCAAATCAAATTGTTTTTGCATATATCTATATATATGTACCAGTAGGTTATACTGCACCAATAATTAACTGAATTGACTTGGATTTTATAGTCGCACAAACAGGTAAGGTAATATGGCAACTTTCCAGGTTCCATTGGTGAAGGAAAATCTTGGGTGGCCCTCCGGGCAGTTTTCGAGCACAGTGGGACACCGGGTAGAACCACAGATGGTGAGAGGCAAGTGATTTCAAGTCAGATTATCTAACCACATAGCCACAGATGCCCAACCAACAATTAATACATATATGTTTAAACCTAAGGTCATGTCAGAGTGATGAAGAAAACTTGAACTCCTAAATTGTATTACTTTATTTAATGCTATGCAAGTAGGTTTGAAGTCAAAATGAATTGGACTAATAAATCAAGGTGTCAAAAGGCTTTATAAGTGCTTCAAGATTGCCATGTGTTGATTAATATAATATTGAAGTTAATTTTGATTTTTTTAACAGAAAATTTTCTTTATTTTTGTTAGTGAGATAGGTTGAAATTCATTGAGTTTTGTCTCCCTCTGCGAGGCATTATATATAACTACTATATTTCCCCTAATAGTAGCCCCTCCCCTAACAGAAGTGCTCCCCAACATGCTGGCCCCTCCCCAGCAACCAACTTTTTTTCTCTCAAAAAAAATTGATTTAAAATTCTTCAAAATTCAATTCATATTCTATCTTTCGTACTCTAAAATAATTAAAAACATTTTTTCAATGTTTGATCCTTTGTAGTTATAACCCTAATAAACTATTTTTTTTGCTGCATATTTTGCATAGTGCCCGGGCGCAACTTTTAGGGAATACATACAGTATACCTTATAATACCATTCCGTTTAGTCCATGAATAAGCAGTATACCTTATAATGCCATTCAGTTTAGTCCATGAAGAAGACGTATCGTGTCACTTAAGGTTATAGAAAGGTGTCGTGACTGATATACAAGATACAAATAGTTCACGGCACTTTACGGCCAAACTGACAGCGAGTGGATAAATCAAACACTACAGAATTACAATGAGAATATACAGTATGTAAAATGGTATCAATTACTGCCGATTCACACATGCCACATTTATGATGACATTTGCTAAGGCCAAATAAAATTATATATGTGGTTCCTATTACATGCTCCAAAAGGGTAGGTAGGTAGGAAATCATTTTATTTTCTAAAATATTTTATTTTCTATAGATATTTTGTTTATATTTTGTATTTCTTTCACTGGATACTTTTATAACCTAATAAACCAACTGAAATATATATGTCTTGATATCGTCAGATACTGAACAGATAGAAAAATGCCCCTGAAGTGGTTTTGACCTTTGACCTCTAAGTGTGACCTTGACCTTGGAGCCAAGGACTTGGCTTTTGCAAGCGACATGTCGTCTTGTTGGGGTGAGCACTTATGCCAAGTTGTTTGAAAATGCGTCCGTGAATGTTGGAGTTATTAACCGGACACGAAAGCACTTCTTTTTGACCTTTGACTTCTAATTTTGACCTTGACCTTGGAGCCACGGACCTGGATTTTGTGCGCGACACATGGTCTTGTTGGGGTGAGCACTTGTGCCAAGTTATTTGAAAATACGTACAGGAATGCGGAGTTATTGACCGAACACCGTTGTACGGACGGACGGACGAACGGATAGTGCGACTACTATATGAAACCCTTCGGGGCATTCAAATAATTTTTAAAAAAAAAATTAACAAAAAAAAAAAAATTAATAAAAAAATATGGAAAAAAAATGAGGGTTGGCCCCTTAAAACGGGGTCTGTCGGGTAACCAGAACCACACATATAAATTTATTTGGCCTAAGGTAGAATTAATCTTTAAGTGATGATAAACAGTGATTATGTGATGGGCAAGGAAAGTATAACCCACAATCCCATCCCCTAAACACGCGATTACTTGCATGTACAACATAGTGAATAACCTTTCTGAAATCAAGTCATGCTAGGTGTTAAACTGTCAAAAATGTGACATCATCAATGTGTTTGTCAGTAAAAGTGTCGAAAACAATGATTTGAGTTTAACAGAATGGTGTTTTAAATCCAGTATTGAATAGTATAAGGATCGTTTAACTGCCGTGCTTTTAACCATTTAACACAATTTGCAACCATTAAACAACTGATAGAGTGCTGGTGTGGCGCAGTCGATAGTGCGGCGGATTTGTAACCGGAGGCCCCGGGGTTCAATCCTCCATGGTGCCGTTGGTGTGTTCTTGGGCAAGACACTTTCCCTTAGCCTCGGAAACCGGGCGGTCCAGTGTATCGGTCTATCCTCCGAGCACATTAAAGAACTATAGGAATCTATAAGAGTAGGGCAGGTTCCCGGATTCCTATGTATCCTTCCCCTCTCTCTGGGGCGGCTCTAAAATAACCTATACCATGTTGATGAGCCGTTAAACGATATTCAATTCGATATACTGTTGTAAAATCGTTGTAAAATCAAAATTTATTTCAGTTAATTCTTAGGAATACTTTTCCTGGTACAACAAGGCACAGAGGCAACATAACAAATATTTACAAGCATATCTCATTAATGAGTATATTTTTAGGTATTGTTGAATACTATTTAGGTTAGGCAAACAAGTAATATGCCTTTCCTTTAACGAGCTGAAAAAAATAATTGGGTAGGTTGGTAGACCTTTTTTAAATTCTCATATTTCAGCAACACGAGCCTGAAGATGTGTGTGAAGTTTCATGAACATAGGTCAAATACATTTTAAGTTATGGCCAGTTATGAGCTTGGTTAGGTTGCAGGTTAAAGTTTTATGAAAGGAGGCATAACTCTGCCAGAAGAAGTTATTGATCATGTGCAACAACATTCATCGAGGGAAGAAGAAGATGTGTGTGAAGTTTTATGAACATAGGTCAAATACTTTTCAATTTATGGCTAAGGTTAGGTTGCAAATTAAAATGAGACGGACAACGGACAAAGTGATCCCTAAGTGTCTGCCATGCTACGCAGGCAATACAACAAGCTTCCAAAACAGATCATGATTTCTCCACTACTAATTCACTTCCAGCATCCAAATACTACTTACTGAAATACAAAACATCAAATTTTACCTTTTTACTTACCAAAATGGAACTAGGCCCGTTGACAAGTCTCATTAATTTGAGATATTGCATACTGTCGGTGGCTACCCACTGGGAACTTCCCCTTAAACCCGATTTCTGTATTGGGATGCTCTCATCCATGGAGGAACACGCTGAATGCTGCCGTAACTCTTCAATATGTCGTCTGCTGTAGTTTCTGTCTGCTGAATCGCGATGAAGGTGTTCATAATTTCTACCATTTACTTCTCTTGTTGGATCATACTTGGCGTTCGCTTGTTCTCGGTTGAAGTATTCCTTATTTGGATAAAAGCTGACTTCACTATCTTCATCATCTGAGAGCATTTCAAGCGAATGGCTGCCATCTTTATATGATGGCCTCATTTGGGACTCATTCACAGAATAATGGTGTCTGCTTTTCAAGTCTGGTGTGGATGCCCAAACAGGCTTCCTTGCTTTCTTTTGAACAAATTTTGGTTTGTTTCTACTGCCTTGGAGATTATGTCTTTCGTTGCTTAGCAGCCAATCTGCAGTCTGATTATTCGCTGCAATTAAAGCTTCCTTAGACCGTTTTCTTTGCACAATGTCGCCTTTAGTCCCAGCACCTAAAGTTTTGTGCAGTTCACTGTTAGGAACTACATTTACGTCTGTTGCATTTCTTGGAATGCCATGGTTGCTAGGCAATTGCTTTTCAAAGTCCACGTGATCCCTTTGGTTTTCCGCAGTCAATTGTAAATTATTTTTTTGGTATGTTCGATTATTCAAATGTGAATACACTTCATTTCTGTCAAGGTCATCATCAATATTGCTAAGGTCAATACAGAGTTCAGGGTCAAGGTCACTCTTGATTTCCCTATGCTTCACCTTCCCAATTTGCATAGAATAGGAATGTTCCGATTGGTCATGTTCACTATGGCCACTGTTCCAATCATCATTTGTAGGTGTGACTTTCATTCGTACCGTGGAAACATAGCGTCGTTCTGAATTTCTCGATGGAACTATTTTTTGAGTTTCTTCCTCGAAGATTAGTGGAATATTTACAGTATATACAACTGCTTTGTCTGTGCAAAGTCTCTCGTCAGTAACATAGGAGATACGCGTCAATGAAGGATTTGTATTTTCCTTTTCAGAAATGTTTTCCTCACTATCTTTTCTACAGACATATAAAGCTTTGTGGTTCACTTTGGCACTGGTCATACCATGGTGATTATTATTAACAGTAATTTCATTATTTACGTCCAGATGTCTTTCAAAATTTTCCGTCTGCTGGAACAAAGAGGTTTGATTCTCGTTGATGGTTGACGATCGATTCAAATCAAATGTCTTCTGTTTAGTTAATGATGGTCTGGCATGTTCGTATGTCAAGTTTTCCTGAAATATAAAATAAAATTTAGTTATTTATGTCACTAATTATCAATTTTAAACATACAGAAACATATTGATGCACTTCAAGTTGCACTCCATGTTTCCTGTTTGGAGATTACTAAATAAATCACAAGGCATTTTTGTTTTTGTAATTTCATTCAAACAAAAGTAACTTATTTACCAGCTATCCTGCAATTTTAAAACACCAGGGTTTCTAGAATGGGTCCCCACAACCGTTTTTGAAATATACCGTAACCGGAATTTCAGGAACCAGAAGTCAGTCGCGAAAACTCATTACTTTAGGGTAGGGGCGTGGAACGCTTAGAACTTACCTGAAACTACAGTAAACCCTGCTACAGTGTCGGGGCTTTCCCTTTGTTAAGCTTTGAAAGTAGGAGGATGATTTACAGTTCTTCCATTTATTGTTGTTTTGGGCAGGTCCGTAGCTACACTGAGACACACGGTAGAATTTTGGGAAGGTACCAAACATTAAAGTAGGCATTTTAATGGAATATCAAATAAATCACTAAAATAGACAAATATGACAAATATATTTGTCTAACTTAAAACTGAAAATCTGACCCGGGAATGCACTAAAATGCAGGAAATCACGTAGAAATCAACAGTTTTCCTGGGTGCATGTCCTCGGACCCCGCTAGGAAGGGATTTGCCTCGGTCAAACGTCAGGGCTGGCTACAGGCCTGTTGGGGACTGTTAAAAGTAGCCGGTCAGCCAACCAAAGTATCCGGGTAAAACAACAACCTTAGTACCGGCTATCAAGAAAATCCCCGTTTTAACAAGATTTTACACACATGCTTATTAGTGTTATATTGTTTTACTGGTACATGTATTATATGGTTTGGATTGTTTGGTGTTTTACGTCATTTTCAACCAGGCAAGGTTATATATGATGGTCGATTTTTTGTGGTGGAGGCAGACCACCCACTTTTCCTGGGTAGAACCAGTACTGTACACTTCCCGCCATCTGTAAGAATCAACACTTCCTCACTTACAAGTCGAGCTCCCAGTGGGATTCGAACCCGCAGCGGTGAGAGGCAAAGGTTTACAAAGCACTGTTGTTAACCATTTGGCCATGGAGACGCTATGGTACATGGATTAGATGCAATAACAAATGTTTTAGTGTATGGAAACAAAATTAGTTGAATGTAGTGTACATTGTAAAATAGAAGCGATGTGAATTGGTGATAGCTTTGTGAATGGATAAATGTGTATACTTGATAGAATAATCATTTTACGAGTAACAGACAAAAACAATGCAATAACAATATAATTATTGATAAAAAATATATTAAATATTAATAAGCCACAAACAGTAACAGCCAAACTGTGCAAGGTCCCCTGCCACCAAAGGGTAAATGCTGAAGAACCGGAATTAGGGATTAATGGAATGGAATTTACGGAACAGTATCCCATTTTAAATATATAAAGAATAAAAGAACACATTTCAAACATGTTGGTGGCAATCTTAACATTTGGAACTCAAGAGCGAACTTCTGGTGAGGTTTTGTGTTCATGAAGATGCCTTCTTAATTTGAAAAGGATAGGTTAAAGATTTTGACCACAAATAAACGAAAACCTTAACACTCGCTGCCACAGTCGAAACCATTGATCTTACGACCAATGTAGGCCTATATCAACACGCACACTACATGCAGACTGATCATGGTTTACATTGCTTGCCACTAAGAAAGAATGTTTTCAATAACACTTATTATATAAAATATTACCAGAGGGTTTTAATTCAAATTTTAGAATTTGAAATTTGGCGACGAAAATGGTTAGAGAGCATAATTTACTGAGGAGTACGAACTGAACAAAACTAGTTCAACTGTTCTAGCCAATCTCCTCTGACATAATTTTTAAACTTATTTCTCATGGTTACGCCACTGATAGCCATCTTGGATAATTTGATGATTGGACCTCAAAATGAAAATAATAAATAATAAGGAAAGGTTTGCTAAGAACTTGTTCTCGCTATAAACCTATCTACTGGTTTATGTTTAGTACCTTCTCCACTAATAACGATGAAACTAAATCTATCTATCCAGTCTGCCATTTGTCACTGTGCAATAAAATAAGTAATTTATATCATTTAGAAAAATTGGGGGGGAAATTAAATATTAGTATTGTGAATTTAGTCTCAAAATATTAATTAAACGATCGATATGTACATTTTTAAAGATATTATCCAAGGTAACTCTATGAAATAAATTTTGTAACATTCAATCTGATTGGACAATGCCTCCCAATATAGCTGACCAATCATAATGATTGATACAAGAGCACTATCATTATTATAAAGTTACCTCCCATCAATAAGAATGTACTGTGTACAAAGTAAATCTGTAAAGCTTAAACAATTTAGTATTCACCTAAATTATATTCATCTAAACTCATTTTAATAAAAGTTGATATAATTTTTTGACATGAAGTTCAAATGAGCAAAGAAATTAAATAACGCAGTTGAACGCAACTGGAAGTTCCGTCTTTAAGTTTCTAGCTCCGCCCTCTATTTTTCTTGGGTTAAGTTCCAACAAACATTGGCCATGCCCTCTGTTGCATTTTAGATTTGTTTGTGGGACAACATGAGCTTTTGGTACAGGTGTAAATACCTATTGTACATTAACTGACAGATCGTAACTATGTTTCAAATTTATGTGAGAGAAAAGATCTATTCGCTAGCATTGTTTAAGCTTCACTTGAAATATACATACCACTTACAGAGAATTTTATATCAATATTTGCTGAAATTGTTAAACATTCGAAAGTTAATGGACATCTCTACTTCCATTGTTCATAAATCTTATATGATCAGTCGGGTGTGTAACTTGTTTAAGTTCTTCTTAAAATAACTTGTTTAGGTTATTACTGTTTCGGTCGGTGTTTTTTTCCTTCAAAATAACTTAACACATTGTTTTCAGATACGCATTCATTTTCATCCGTTTAGGAGCACAATATTTATGCGCAAAAGAAAGAGTGCATATATCCCAAGACAAATCTAATAACCTTTTTATTGCATACACATTTTTGCTATAAACACGAGTAATTAGAACAAATCAATAGGTTTTAACATTAATTTTCATCAAAAGTATGTATTTGAAACAAACATCATGAGAATTTTTCACAATGAAACAAAAATACTATTTGTTGACATCACTCGTCAAACTTCCTGTGTGTATGCAAAATAGTAGTTACAATGATTTAACAATAAGTCAATATGAGCACATCATTATGGGTGAATACGTTTTCTGTTCATTAAAAGTTATTGAATTTGTAAAATGCATATGCAACATTTTTATTGTTTAGCAAAAGTACTACTGTGAAGAGGAGACTTCAATGGCCCTAAACTGACACTACATAATCATAAAATGTAATGCTTACACGATGTGGGTAAAAACCAACCAACCAACTATCATGTTAAGGCCCTATTTCCCCTCCCCACATCTCCCACCCCCTAAAAAAATATAATAGGCTGGAAATAGGTCCTTAACTACAATTTTAGCAATTAACTATTGTTTATACATTTTATAAACTTTTAATTAGGCCTAGCAAATACATCATTGAGGATTGTTCTCCCAACTGAACTATGACATATCAAGGCAAAACATAGTTAGATGCAAATTTATGTGTGAATGAATGAGGGCTATTGTTACATCTCTGACAAAAGATTAAGTCCTTAAAAAGAAATACAGTTCTCCACACAGCATCAAAACTGCCATGCTGCTAGCATAAAGCGGGCTGAGGGCCCAGTGGATAGCACGGTGGACTTCAAATCTACAGGAACTGTGTTCAAGACTCACTGGCGCCACCGAGTTTTGTTGGTGTGCTCTTGGACAAGACACCACGTCTATCGGAGTCTTTCCTTTGAGCAGGTTCTCGGATTCCTGTTATCTTCCCCTGTCTCTGGGGTGGCTCTTAATAACCTACAATGTGTTGATCAGTCTAGTTAAACAATGTGTCGGACTGTTTTTTTTAAAGCATTGAGAAATTTAAACAGGGATGTTTCAAGACTCCATACCTTTGGTAAATCCATAACTCCCTGACTTGTCTCCCCTACTGGATCAACGTCTGCAAAACCGGAACTGTCCGAATGCGTACTCGCCCACTTCTCCATGTGACCTTGAAAAATGACAAAGGTCATGAATTTCAAACGTGATATTAGAATTAGTTTCAAGCGACATCTGAAAAACTAAATATATAACAATCAATATTATTTTTAAAATTATTATTAATTATCATTATTATCATCATCAGCATCATAATCATCATCACAATCGTGTGATATCACAAGATATCATCAAAGGGCAAAAATCATCAACATAGTGTCATCATCATCATCTGCATCATTATCATCATCATCGCCATCATTATCATCATCATCATCATCATTATCACAATCGTGTGATATCAACAAGATATCATCAAAGGGAAAAAATCATCAACATAGTATCATCATCATCATCGCCATCATTATCATCATTATCATCATCATCATCATTGTCATCATCATCATCATCGTGTGGTATCAACACGGTATTATGAAAATCAATATCAGTCTACCATGCGTCCCAGTCTGCCTGCTTATTATATACTAGTATTACCGTTCTTCCCCTGATAGCAGTGCCTGTGCGTTTTGCAAACTGCCAAGGCGGCATTCTTTATAAAATCTTAAAAAAAAAAAAAAATTATCAGAGTTATTCAAAAGATCGAAAATATATTGAAACTTGATAAAAAGTAATGAACTCTGTACTATCAAAGGGAAATAATTTTGTTCTTGAAAACAACTCGTTTTGGTTAAAGTAGCTAGCCCGCCAACAACATGCACATTTTACAACAAATGTAAACCGTTTCTAAGCTTACTAACCATGAGGTATATATGTAACTTACCATATAATCCCTAATAAATGCTCCCCTCAACCTTTTTGTCAGAAATATATTTTTTTAAACTTACCAAAGTTAATCTGTTTCACTCACAATGGAACACACAAAATCACTAGAAAACTTAAAATCTGATGCATTGATTGATTGATTGATATGTGGACTTCCAACAGATGGACAGAGTTTGAAAGAATGGTTTTGTGTTGTAAAATTTACCAACTTGTTGGCAGGAGAGTGATTTTAATTCAAAAATAACTTTTACAAGTTACAGCCCTGACTGTTAATAATAAATTAATGACAAAACTATTTCAATATATACTAATACAGAACAAGATACAATAGTTTCGCGTTGAGCCCTTAACCCCCTACATATACATAATGGAATGTTCTTTCTTTGAATTAAGACCATTCCATTTATGTGACAAAGGCGTGTTTTGGGTAAATGACTGATAATCAGAGTTACTCGCAGGCTGATCTGGGTTTACAATGGACGCAAGGGTTAAAGTGTATGTTACCTCTTCGGGGCTGTGACTTGTTGCTGCTACCATTAACACTGGAAATCTATGGAAGATAGAAAAAGAGCATGTTTGTCTTTGTATTGTATCTTTTTTTTTGTGTACAGCGGAGCTCAATAGGTAATATACATTATGGGGGGCATTGTGCAACTGTTAACATTGATTATATATTTTTTTATAAACTAAGCAAAGAAAAAACAAATTTACGTAGATCGTTTCTTATCGATAAGAATTAAAAAATACTTTGAAGCTGTTCTATAGCTTAATCACTTTTACTTAAACATTTTTTCAAAAGCAAAATTTAATTTATCAAATGGAAATAAATCATTTAGACCTTTCTGGACACATAGATCAATTTCAAGTCGCCAATGTCATTTGTGTGTATGGCCACCTCATGCAAAATCATAAGTTTTTTGTGTGTTTTTTGCCCAGTACAAATGCGCTTGTTAACGTCAACGAGCTATCACAAGTGCTTATTAAAGAATGGGAAAACATTCCTCCAGCTGAAATCAAAACTCTGTTTCACTGGTGCAAGACCGTGACAGTCCTATCCAAACTCTGTTTCACTGGTGCAAGACAGTGACAGTCCTATCCTATTGACATGTTTGACCTTTGAAATTGTGTTCAGAAATCTGCAAGCAAGGATCTTAAAGATGGTACCTGCTACCAAATAATATGGAAGCAAGTTTTCTGGTGATAATATTGCTATTACTGTAGCAACTAATAAGATGTACTAAGATAATATCATTTTTTCACTAAAATAGCATAAATAAGTTATTATTTTATAGGTATTAAAGATTAAACTCTTAATTGCATCAAAGATTTTTTTTTATTCCTGAAGATAATTTGCTTCAGTTATCAAGTTTAAACACTGACTGTTGCCGTTGGACTCCCACAAAATTAATACATGTGGCAGTAAAATCATTCAAAGGTTTGCAGAGGGGTTGTGGCGGCTAAGTGGTTAGCATAATTGCCTCTAGTCCCAGAGGTCACGGGTTCCATTCCCAGTGGGTCACCCCTTAAGTATGCCATCCTTCGGAGGGGACATAAAGCCATCGGTCCCGATGGAAAGTAATACCCTGTGAATGTTTAAGACTTCGCTCAACTTTTGTGCATGTTTAAGACTTCTCTGAACTTCTGTGCATGTTTAAGACTTCGCTGAACTTCTGCGTAAATCAGTAATTCATGTTCATGTTCACTAACTTTCTCCAAAAAAGGGGCTGCTCAAATATACTCAAAAGAGGGTGTAGCAATATATATAATGATAGTATATTAAACATTTGAACACACTTCCTAGATTGCCTTCAAATTGTATAATGTAACAAGAGCTGCTGCTAAGTTTGATAAAGACTTACTGCTGACTTGGTACTTACCTCTTCAAGTTCAAAGGACTCCTGTGGTGGGCACACCATTGTTGGTCTGAGATGATCCTGTGACCGTGACCTCATTTCCTTTGCTCTCCACTCCTCATCAGTGTTAATAAAGTCTTTATGCTTTGGAAGTATAATATTGTCATTAAAATCCTGATCGGCTGGAAACACAGTGTTCAAAGTCTCCAAAGAGCTTGTTGACTCGGATAAAGAATCTACATGAACCAGATCATTTTCACTAAAGTCTGGAGACTGGTACATCACCCCTGGGCTGACGTCTCCATTCCGGGGAGTCAAGTCCCCGTCTAGGTGATCTACATCATTACAGCTATCCTGAGGCACGAGCGTGTTGCAAGAGTCTGACCGAGCAACAAGCGACAGGGCAGTCAATTCATTTGGATTTGTGTTCGATTGCACTAACTCCACTGATTTCGAATTATCTTCCGATTCATCTTCAACTACAATACTCACAGCAGGTTGATTGTCAAGTAACTTTTTATTTGAAATTTGGGAACTTTTCGGACTAGAAGGTGATGAGAAATCAAAGTCAGATTGTCCATCTTTTAAAGTGTTATCAAATGAAAAATTGTTATCTTTTGGCGTTATTGGCGATGCAGTCAGGGTGGACTGCGTGGAATTTTGAGCCCGTTTCAATGCCGGCTCCACTTCCTTTAAACTTGATTGTCTGGAATGAGCAAAATAGTCTCCATCATCTTCGATGGACAACATCAGTCTGTCCACCTGCTTTTTCCGAACTTCGCCAATGGACGTTTTTTTATTTTCACTATCACTATCCGAATTGTCGTCTAAATCCTCAAACACATCTAAATCACCGTCCATGCTCTGTCGAATAGTTTCCTGGTACTGTTTTCTGAAATTACTAATAGAACTCTGTCTAATCATACGCCTTCGTTCTTCTCCAAAAGAATCGACACTTTCTAGCGAAGAGTCGGAGCTATAGCGATCGCTAAAACTTCTCAGCTGTAACCCCTCGTCAAAACTTTCCCCGCTATTCGATTCATCAGTGTTTTGAGAATCCTGGTTGTCGGGATCGTCTGTAAATGACCAGTTTCTGCTTTTCCCGCTGAGATGAAACTTTTTACGTTTCTGCGAGGCACTAAGATCATTCCCTGAAGCAGATACTGCCTCATCAACCGATTCTTTAAACATATATTCCTTGCCGTAAAATCCTTGCTTCGCAAGAGCTCTTCGATTCTTGAGATCCAGAACACTTCGAATGGAGCTGATCTTCTTGATTTCATCATCTGTAATTGAACAAAGTGAAGTCTAAATTTGGTAAATTGAGTGTGTATTGATGTGTAAAATATCTGTTATAGAAAAATCAAAAATGTATTAAATTTTGAAGTATTTATCGTTTTATTTATTTACTTATTTATAATTTATTGATTGATTTTTATTTGTTTTGGATTTTTCATTTTATTTATTTATTTATTTTATTTGCGCTACTATTAGGGGAAATACGGCATATCACCCAGCAACAGAGACAACGTATTACACACCTGGTGATTGTAATGAGACCTGAGCACCTTGTATGAACTTCATGCCGTGCATGACGGATGAAAATGCACTGGGACGCTGCATTGAGCCTGAAAAAAAAGAGTAAAACACTTTTAAAATTATTACAGTTACTGTGTGTAATTAATTTTTAGAATTTCGTTTTTAAAATAACTATTTGTGTAATGCTGAAGTAATAATTCATCTGATGGTTCTAAGAAACTTTGTTCCTATTTTTTTAGTATTTTTAGCGTTGACTGCCATCTTAACTTTAATTTTAACCACTGCTACATATTTTATGTGTGTGAACCTTGTTTCTGGTCTGAATATGTAGCAGTGGTTGATGTCAACAATTAAAATATTAAAATTATGATATATTATTTGTTAGCAATACCTATCAAAGGCTACAGCATTATACCATAAACCATAAACGAACGGAAAATGTACTAATTATGATTAGGTTAGTCAATACATACTAATTAAGTCGAATTAAGATTCCTCTATAAAATAAACAAGTAAAAACTGAAATATTACATTATTCATAAAAAGTGTCAAATAAAATGGTTACTAATTATTTGATATTAATGGCAACTGGAATGCACAAATTAGAATAAAGTAAACAATATAATAAGTATGTGTCATAATATAACAATGCGATAAGCAACAGAAAACAGGAAAAGTGAACAAAATTTATTTTACCATGGAGCTGAAGTATGTGTCGTAATACAACAATGAGATAAGCAACAGAAAACAGGAAAAGTAAACAAAATTTATTTTTGATTTTTAAATTAAATGAGCGCACATTTGCCCAAATTATGCCCCATGGTGCAAGCCTGCCTATTGACCTGGTTTATCGTCACCTAGGTGCAAATAACTTGACAAGCTAGTGCAAATAAATGTCTATTGCACTTATAGGGTTATTATATTGCACTACTTGCGAAAAAACTCTGCTGATTATAAAGGAAGTATGTTCTGTAAAAGGTTCTAAATGATATCATCAAGTGACTGGTGACACATTAACACTTTAACAAAAAGTACAGTACTACAACAACGGTATGTTACACACACGATTTAAAGAAAACAGAAAATATAATGATTGTAGAAATCAAAACTGTTCATTATTAACATGTACTGGATTACTGTATAATTTGATTTGATGGCCCTCCACCCAGAGTAGAGTCTTAACTTTTGACAAGTATACACCCAGTGAAAATGTACGTTGAACTCTCGACAAATTTTCATTGAGACGATTGGGCAAAATACCGGAGAAAATCAAAATTTCCCTGAAATAGAACTAATATTTTAGTGAAATCTCAAACAAAATTAGACAAAATTATTCAATTCAACTAAAAACGTAACTTGTACATATGTACCTCAATCTACCAAAGGTATAAAGAAATAGATTAGTTACAAGATATCACTCTATAATTCATACAAACAAAATCACAGAATGTTATTTAACTCTTAACCCGTTAAGCACGACTATAATAGCCTTTGCGTCCATTGTAAACCCAAATCAGCCTGCAAATAACTTGGTGAGTAACTCGCAGACCGATCAGGGTTTACAATGTCCAGCTGCTGATTGGTCATTTTCCCCAAAATATCCCTTTGTCACATAAATGGAATGGTCTTAAATCAAAGAAAGAACATTCCATTATATATATGTTGTGGGTTAAGCGTTAAACAAAAAGAAAACACATTCTTCAACATTCTTTAAAAACAACAACAAAAGAAATAACTTGCAAACATGCTTAAGGGATTTAAAGGGCAAACAAAACAATAATGCATTTTAGTCAAGTTGTACTCTAAAAGTCAGCTGTCGTTTTTCAACTGTTAAAAATACTAACTCGCCAAAAAAGGCGAATTACACTACAAAACCATTTATCAAAACTCTGTCCATGTGTTCAGGTCAAATAATAATGCATAAGTGCCGATTAAAAGTAAAGGCTCATTCACAGGTTCTTAAAATATCTGTGACTGAATACGCGTAAAATGAATTATGAGTTGCTAACTATTAATTCAATGCTCTAGTTTTGGGGTTTGGCTTGGCTGGTTCAAGCCGTTAAGTTATATATATATGCTTCATTGTCGGTAGGTTTTGACATTATAAAATTTGGCTGTTGTTGGTGGGACAGCTACTTTAACCTTAAGCAATGTCTACATAAACCATTTTAAGTCTCCCAATAAGAATATTAAAGGGACACATGGCAATCTTGAAGTTTTTAACAAGCATTAACTTTTGCGTCTCGATTTATTAATCCAGTATCATTTTGACTTTAAACCTGCTTGCATATAATTAAATGAAATTCTGAGTTTTTAGTTTCTCTTCTTGTTCTACCACAGGCTTAAATAATCAACAGTTAGTTATACTGAAAAACAATTTGTTTTATACTATTCTTATAATTATTATTAATGATTGAACCAATACAACTTATGTAGAAAAACTAATGGGATGCAGCAAATTTTTAAAAATTCAAGATTGCCGTGTGTCCCTTTAAAGCATGAAAGAAAGCCAGAATAAAATAAGTTGAACATCTAAAAAATTAAAACAAGTTGAACATACAAGCTTAGTAATCAGTAAACACATCTAGCTATTCACACAATATCAACAATGAGCTGTTAATATTAAAACTAAATTTTCACAAAATCAAATGCAATTCAAACACAAATCAAACATTAAATAACAAACAAACATTAAATGCAACAAAATTATGCTCTAAATATTTAAAATATATTAAAAGGAACATTTCAAAGGAAAAAAACCATTCACACATCAAACAATATCTAATTTTTGGGCACATGTTTTGGCCAAAGGTTTTTCAGCAATTTCATGACCAATTTTGGAAATACTTACATTATCTATCATTGGAACTTGAATTAAAACACCTCCGCTTTGCAAATCAGTAATAAATATTTTATAGCCAATTGTAACAGGACTTTTCCCATGCATGTAAACTTACACCTGAGGCAATTGAAAATTAAAAATTCTCAAATAACAAATATTTCTCGATTTTTACTATTCCAACAGTTTTTGAATAAAATTTAAAATAAGTAGGCAATAAAAATGCTTATCAAAAACAAACTTCGCGTGTTTCGTGTGAAATTTGTATTTCTCAACCTATTTCGAAAAGTAAGACATTTTTATTTACCGATTAAAATGCCCGTTTCACTGATATACAACTTATTCAGGAAAAATAATCATTAAAATTGTGTCCGAGAAGTCAAAAATACCTTTGGCAGAAACAAGCGCCCGAAACAATATACACCAAACGCACGATATTATAATACCTGGTATCCTACTATCATATTCTGGCTCATCGTCGTAGTAGAAAAATGGCGGGAAGGAAGCGTAGTAACGGCGATCCATAGTTGATCCTTATTTTACTTTTAACTGTAACTATCTTTTCAATTAGTCTTTTTTATAGTTCATTATAACCTGCACTGATCAATCAAAATAAAATTCATTTGTGTTAATTCTTCTGATGAATCAAAAACAAAATAAAAAACAATTTGTGTTAATTGTTCTTATCAATCAAAATAAAATGAGTGTTAATTGTCTGGTGCTGTAATACTCAGTCTGTGTCTACTTTGCCATCATCGGACTACCAATCAGCAGGGTTATTACTAACTGGTCCTTCCAGGTCTTCAAGTCCAAGCAGTATGCCTTAACTTAAAGTATCTAGGAGAGCGTGAGAGAGCGTGACTCACGCTGCGTGAGAGATGTTTCACCTTATATATTACTTCTCGTGAATAAACGCAATAAAACTGAGTCTGCTAATTTTCTCTCTTGTTTGTGTGTTGCTTCCAAGGTTTCCCTTTTTGCTATTTATTAGGTTATTTAGAGCTGCTCCAGAGTGAACAATGTTGGTTCGTTGAACGGTGTTTTTCGTCATTTTCAGGAAGCTTTAAGACTATATATACGACAGTTGAATTAGTTTTTTTGTGGTGGAGGGAGACCATCCACTTTTACCAGGGCAAATCCAGTACTGTATACCTCTTGCCATCCTTAAGAATCAACATTTTCTCACTTAAAAGTCCAGCTCCCAGTGGGATTTGAACTCGAAGCAGTAAAAGGATAGGTGCTCTATCTTAACTTCAAATAGATTATGGTTCTATTTAATAAAGTGCTCTGTTACTCAGATAAACCAGGGACTGCCACATTTACGATGAGGTTAAGATAACTGTCTTGTCCAATGGCAAATATTATCAAAAAAATCAGGGTGCCGGAGAAGGTTGAACCTGTGATTGTCAGATCCCAAGTCCACCATGCTATCCACTGAGCTCCTTTGCTGCAGAAGAAAATTAACCCTTAACCTGCTACACATATATAATTGATTATTCTTATCTTGAATTAAGACCATTCCGTTTATGTGACAAAGGGGTGTTTTGGAGAAAATGACGGATCAGCAGATGGACATAGTAAACCCTGATCAGCCTGAGAGTTACTCGCAAAGGCTATTATCGTCATGTTTAGCGGGTTAAGGGTTAACTATTTTTACGGTAATCAACAAGTAATTTTTCTTTACGAGTCAATATTACATCCAATCAATATTGTTATCTTCTCATCCCACACGGATTGTACGACAGTCATAGATCAAGTTTTTCCTTAAACACATGTATTCATCTTTGTAATTGTTGTTTGTTTCTACCGTCACTGAACTGTTCCACTTTTATATTTGCCTTTTAATTTACATTTTTATCGCAACTGTAACATTGTTCTTTGTTTCTATAAGTATAGTTATTATCCATAAGTGAAGTTGATATCCATTAAACCATGGCAACCGTGAAGTAAGTGTATTGTTTATTATTTGACGAGTGTTTTTATGACTTATTTTAGAGTACAGAGTTACATTAAAGGCAAACACGGCAATCCTGAAGTTTTTAACCAGCACTGAAATTAACGCCTCAATTTTTCTCCATTATCATTTTGAGGTTTAAGCTGCTTGAATATATTTACATAAAAAAATAATATAATTTGGATTTTTTCAATTTTTCTTCATTATTCTACCATGGGTTTACATATCCTTTTTAGTGCAATATAATAAACAATTTGCTTTGAACTATTTAAGTAACTATTATAGAAACTAACAAGGCAAAATAATGGCAACATTTCACTTCAAAATCATTTATCAAAACTCTATCCATATGCTAATGTTTGTTTGTTTCTTTGTTTGTATGATGTTTTACGTCATTTTCAACACATTAAGGCTATATATGATGGTCGATTTTTTTGTGGTGGAGGCAGACCACCCACTTTTCCTGGGTAGAACCAGTACTGTACACCTCCCTCCATCCATAAGAATCGACACGTCCTCACTTACAAGTCGAGCTCCCAGTGGGTTTCGAACTCAACTTGTGAGGAAGTGAGGAAGTGTAATTGAATATGCGTAAAATGAATTATGTGTTGGTAACTCTAGATCTAATTCGACGCTTGTTTTAGGGTTTGTTCTGGCTGGTTGAAGCTGTTTATATTGGTTCTATAGAGTTTGGATCTCAAAATATCTACATTAAATATATATATATACCTCGTCATTGATACATTTAGAAAAGGTACGTACATTACGATGTAAAAGTTGACTGTTGATGGCCTGATAGCTACTTTAACATTGATTGGACCATATGCGAGTTACAAAGAAAAGCTGAAGAGATGCATGCCACAAGTTTTAGAATAACCAAAATTGTAGTATATCTAAAGTAGCTATCCCGCCAACAACAGCCAAATTCTACAACAAATGTACACCATTTCTAAACCTACTGACAACAAGGTATATATATATATATAACTTACATATTTGCAGAATCCAAACTCAATCCACCCAGGCCAAACCCCAAAACTGGAGCGTTGAATTAAGAGTTACCAACCCATAATTCATTTTACGCATATACAATCACTGGTATTTTATTAAGAACCCATGAAAAAATCTTATACTTTTAGTCAGCACATATACATTATTATATGACCTGGAAAGAGTTTTGATAATGGTTTTGAAGTGTGATTTTGCTGTTATTTGGCAGGTTAGTTTCTTTAAACAATATTATCAATTAAACAACTTTACCAAATACAGGTAGAGCACTGAATTTTAACACACCCTAATTCATCAATCATAAATATGCTTTTTTTGCCATTATTTAGTAAAACACATCAATTTAAAATTAATTTGAAAAACTTACCGAACTGTAGAAACTTTACAGCAATAAAATCACAACATAAATTAAATTTAAAAATAAATTTTGAATTTATTACTTTAAATGTTTAAGCCAAAAAATCCAAAAAAAAAATCCATTTTTTCTGTCTTATGCAATATTATAACATAACTTCCTTCATTATGTTACATGCCCTACTATAAACGAAAGCCTATAATCTTGCAATATTCCCGGCGGACGTTATCATTTTGCAAATTTTTCGCCGCTAATACCTTGTATGAGGTGTCCAGTGTCAAACGGTCTTTATCTTGAACATGTATTGGTTTAGTGATAATCGTATCGAAAATAAATTATCTGTCAAATCATGATCAAACGGTAAAAGAAATGTTATGTTCCTTTTTTAAGTAATTTGTTTTAAGAAACACTTTCCCCAAGGTTTAAAGTCTATTTCTTAGGCTTAAAGATGTATACCTTTTTTATCGATTGAGTGAAAATCTTGAATATATCTTGCAGTCTTATTGCACGTTTATTTAAATATTAATCGAGTAGGGAAATAAAAAATAACCGGCGTCCGCGGACTGTATGTCTCGCCTAACAGGGCCCGGACTTTATAAATATTGTAGTGAAAAACAGGGCCATAATTTTGCTAAAATGCAATACAGATACTAGAGACAAAAAGAACTGAACTGAATTGAACTGGGATTAACGGCGCACCAACACATGAAAGGTTATATGGCGCCTAACAGGAATGAACATGCCAGGCTCATCCTCCATTTACATCATGATAAAATATGGAGAATGGGCCTAGAACCTTCTAACCTGCAGAATTGCAGAGTTGCTTCAAATTCTATAGTAGACACTCCATTTACGATTGAGCCACGTTTCCACGTTTGCATGCGTGGTGTCATGATGAAGACCATGATTGTGCACGATAACAAATGACAAATGCCTCAAGCGACAAAAAGAGTCCAGTTCTCAGTTAAGTCTTGTTTCATCATCAGTTAAAACCTTCTCCTTTTGCCGACTGAATTAGTTAATAATATGCTAACATAATACTGCCTCATCAGCAAATTAACCCTGTCATCATAATTTTTTTTTTTACTTTCTGCTAATGTGAATTATAAGTTTAGTGTGGCTAGCATATAATTAGAATAAATTGCTTCCTTCAATTGAAAGAATGAGATGAGATTTACAAACTAACTATTGAACTTTTATGCAAATTGTATTCAAACTTCCGACATATCTGGGTTAAAAGCACTTTTAACAAATGACATTCATCAGCACTTATATTAAATTTCTTTGAAGCAGAAATATTTGATGACGAGCAAAAATATAAATGCTTTAATGTGAAATCTAAAAAAAAAAATTAATAAAAGAACGTTGAAATGCCAATTGGTTATTGAGCAGGTATTCAAATTCCTGTCAATACATCTCGCCATATGACGTCACGTCTGTTAACTGTTTAGACATCATTTTAAATGCCAGAAAAGATGCAAAACAAAAATATGTATGAATGGTACCACGTAAGCGTTTATTTATCATGTATCCTCGCTGTATTGCACTAGACATTTTAGCAAGCAGACCTAGATGGATGTCTCTTCCGAAAGTACTGGTCTGGTATGAATTTTTTTTGTGAATTAATCCAGTCAGTCCTGGCTGGGATAGAAATCCTTGGATTATTAAACCGAGGTGCTTCCCATTACATCATGGACCCACCTTAGTTTCATTACGTTATTCCAGTTATTAAGTAATTAAACCTCTGAAAATGTGCTGGTAAATTTAAATAGCATAGTATGTGTTAAATCAATGCATAGTGTTTTAACAAGTCAGAGTGCAGTGAGTGTTTTAACCAATCACAGCACAGTAAATATTTTTGACCAATCAGAGCACATGAGTGTTTTAACAAATTGGATCACAGTAATTGTTTTTGACCAATCAGAGCACAGTGAATGTTTTAACCAATCAGATAAAATTAACGAAACTATTGATTTGAACTTTCCTTTAATCAAACCTATTTTCGGCCAAAAGGCTGTTTTAAATCAAGTGATGATTAATGAACTTGTCCTCTGTAGAACTTTAAACTATAGTCAACCTCCTTTAGTTTGCAATTATTAAATAAGAAAGATAGCTACAACTAAACTGAACAGGTCAGTGAATTAACCACAGTGACCACACAACAGCTTATAGTCAGTAAATCAGGTCCATAACTTCCAATTAGACACAAGTGACTTTTCTACAACCCTGTTTCAGTGACAGAACCATTTATTTAACAAAATATGAAATAAAATATTTTGATATATATTCAGTCAGTGAGACTAGGGAACAAAGCTAGTGCTTTTTTTTTTACCTTTCTGCACTTGTTATCTTTATTAGGTCATACTCATGGACTGAGGGTTTTATTAAGTATGATATTGTTATGCATGCTTTGTGCATGTAGTTCTAACGTCCCAGAGCCACTGTACCAGCTTGCCCTCAAGATATTTGGTTTATGGTTGAATGTTTTTTTACATCAAGCACATTTTTAGGCTTTATAATTATGATGGTCAATTTGTTTGTGGTGGAGGAAGACAACCCACTTATTTTTGGTTTGACCAATACTGTATACCTCCCGCCATCCATAAGAATCGACACTGTCTCATTTACAAGTGGAGCTCCCAGTGGGATTTAAACCCGCAGCAGCGAGAGGTCAAGGTATAGCACATTTGAGTGTGGACTGATATGTATATTTTTTTATTTCATACTATGATAGACAACCATATAACTAATGCATGGGAAGTTGCAATCAATATTGGTTTTGTAGGGACAAACGGCAATCTTGTTTTACACATGGTCATATATCATAACAAACGATACATCTACAAAACTGTCTTCTTTTGTTTCTTCCTCAATAAGCCCCCTATTCAATAAGCAGCAGTATCTCAAGGTTTTTAAAACTGACGGCATCTGCTAAAATAACGAAATAATGAAAACCAATCATTTTAAAATAAAGTTTTGTCCTAAATTAAATTAAAGTCACTAATTAAAATTGACAACATGCTAAAATGTGCCACAGTGGATAGCAAATTGAACTTGAAACCGGAGGACTAAGGTTAAAACTTCATCGGCGCCACTTAGTTTTATCAGTGTTCTTAGGCAACACACTTTCCCTTAGCCTCATCCGACAGATGGGGAGGTAAGCCATGCAGTCCTCGTACCATAGTCTATCCCCCGAGCATGTTTAATTAAGAAACAGGAATCTATTTGTTAGTAAGAGTAGAACAGGTTCCAGGATTCCTATGTATCCCTCCTTGCTAACTGGGGCAGCTCTAAATAACCAATAATAAACTGAATACATAGAATATAGAATCTTTTTTTTATACTTTTTTTTTCTACGTGGAGAATCAAACAAGGTACGTTTGATAGAATGTGGAGTAAATTTGTTTGTTCGAAGTATGCTAAATTTTCTTGCATTTTTATTTTTGTTAACACTGGTACCTATATGTATATATATATTATCTGACTGTTTAATTCTCCGAACAGTCAACTTAACATAATTATAGTTATTGGAATTTATCCTCAAAATTACTTCTTCAACAGTTGTTACTCGATCCTTCTTAGAACAAATTATTCAAAATGTATTACCGGTTTATTTCAATAATAACAAAGGATGATGGAATTGACTTATTTCATAAAAATTATGCATTTACCCCCTTTTTCATCTGACATACCATTTATAAACTCAGCACTTAAATATACCTCCTTTTATTTTCATACATTTTCATTGATTAAGCTTAAAATAAATCCATATGTTCTTCAACACTTTGCACCACAACACTAAAAAAGATTCCATAATATTAGTTTCTCTTCCAAAATCCAACAAATCACATCTTCTCTTCACAAAAGTTTCCCCAGAATGTTTTACATTATCTTCCGAACATTGAATGAATGGCCATGTACAAAATGATCTGGTCGTTAAATGAAATAAAGTTAACATCAATCAAGTATTGCTTATCAAAACTGAATAATGACAAACATAAAAAAGCCACCAATTATAACCAACCATAAAAGTGCTCACATTAGACTTTCATTGTTTTAACTGTCACAATAATTAAATAGGACATTGCAAACGTGACTTGTTCATGAACTTATAATATTAATATGGAATAGAAGAAAGCATCAATGCATTGAATTCAAATGGTTGAAAAATAATATTTTTACAAAATAAAATTGTTTAAATGAAAAAGAATGCTTTCTGAACTCAGTACATTAAGGTTCAAAAAAAAGATTAACTAATCGTGACATAATTTCTTGCATATTGTGTTACCTATGAATATGTTTTAAGAATTATGTAAACATAGTAACATATAGAAGTTTCTGGATGAGTAAATAAAATGTTTATGTTTATGATGTGAAACATCATATGACTTTTATTCAAGGTTATTTAAATATAACTTGTTTACCTTATGGGAATACTAAGGCTTCAATGATGTTCTATGAAATTCTATGACAGTATAAATACAGCCTTTTGAGGTTATTACTTGTTCAGTATTTGAAGTATTTAATTCAGAGTTCAGTATAAAGTTAAAAGAAACATTGTGAATATCTTGGATGCTTTGAATTAAATATATATTGTGGGAGAATAATAATTACTGTGCTCATCTATACTTAAAGTGACATTGGATTATTTGGCCTATTGTGAATAATTAAACCAGGAAAGACTTAAAATAAAATTTGATTAATGGGATATTTGATCATTCTGATTAAAGGGACACTTGCCAATATTATTTGGACTTTAATCTTAAATCAGATTTTAAAGAAATACTGGATCTAATTTTATTTGTATTCTGTAAGTAAATATTATAACAGTGAGCGCAGTGGTCTAGTGGTAGAACATTGGACCAATGATCGAAAAGTCATGGGTTCAATCCCCGCCATTACCATATGTTTTGTGTCCCTGAGCACGACACTTTATGCATTTGCTTAATACTGGTTCTATCCAGGAAGACATCAAGAGTGATTCAAATAAGTTCATACAACTTTCGTTACGATTTATGTAAAATAGATCTATTTAAACAAATAGATAAGTCTTTTCATTTCGCAGAGCTTGTATACATTTCCCTAGTCAGTGGATGATTTAATAAATCTCTTTTTAAATATTATGTGGCTTTAAAGTACCGCTAAAGCCAGTGTTAGGAGCATGACAGGTGTCAAACAACAACTTACAAAAAGTTTTAAGCGCGTACAGGAGGTACAAAGTGTATGTAGCACATCTACTGCCTGGTTGCTAGATTCATGTGAATTATACAAGTGACAAGTGTATCGACACATTGCAGCTATTTCAGTTTGAAATGTCGTTATCTTGTCATAATTGTCAAACTCAGAGCTGATACTGATATATCGCAAGTTCTCATTGGCAGCCTTTATTGTAAGACCTTGCAAATTGAAGCACCTTATCTAGACACCGTGCAAAAACTCCTGCACTTCTTTTAACTTTGAACGGCGTTAAATTTATTGACAGTTTGCTTATAAAATGCGTTTTTTTATTGTTCTCCTACATGTATGTCTTTTCTTTCAAAGAAAGCTGACATAGACAAACCCAAACTGTGGTACAATATTTTATTTCCCCAAACCAGTGTATTGGAAAACCGTTACACCTCTAGGGTATTGATAAACTGTTACACCTCTAGGTGCAATGGTATATTTTTGTGTATATGAGCCGCAACACACGAAAACGTCCCTTCGGACGTTTAGGTGATAACGTCATAAAGTACCAATTTATGACGTCGGCCGGTAATCAATTACTTACTAATCAAATTTCTCGTCACTTCCGTGTTTTACCTAATTATTATTTAATAGGGATATGCTTGCTTAATATAAATAGTTGATGCTATAGAAAATGGTAATTGTTTTTTGTTGTTATTTAATAAACGACGTCGTCCAAGACGCCAACGTCAATGTCAAAATTAATGTTGAGTACAATCTTCAATTTTCATCTTGAGATAAAAATCATTTTTAATTATGATAAAGAGAAAATCACCGTGTTTCATAAACATCAAAAAATATAAAATGTAAACATTTTGTCTGAAGGGTCGTTTTCGCGTGTTTCAGCTCATATGTATTCTCAACATACAGTTATTTAGGTTCCTTAAGTGTTAATGTCATCACTCGTTACAAACATAACTGATACTGGTTAAGATTTGTTGGTGTTTAACTACAATTTTACAGCACATTTTAGGCTATGAATGACGGTCAAGATTTTTTAATGGTGGAGGCTGACCACCCACTTATTCCTGGGTAGAACTAGTACTGTATAACTCCTGCCATCAGTTAGAATCGACACTTTCTCACTTACAAGTTCTCAGTCGGATTCGAACCCGCAGCGGTGAGAGGCGAGAAGGTTTCAAACGGAGCATATGTACCCTCTCAACCACTGACGCGCTTCACTGGTGAAGAAGAGCTACCATTAGTTAGTACCATCAGTTGGTAGCATTTAATGTAAGATGTTGCAATGGTATATTTGTATTTGCATGATTGTATTTTCAACATAATACAGCTTTTTAGGTTTCTTAGTTGCGTGTCGTGTCATCATGCGTGACAAATTAAAAATAGCTGATATTATTAAAGAAGCGCTATCATTGGTTAATGGATAAACGAAAAGACGTCTGCTAAGTTCAGAGCAAAAAAGCTTCCTTTTTTTCAAAAAATAATCTATGTAAAACAATGCGTGGGGCAAACTTTGACCCCAGTGTCACAATCTGAACAAACATAGTAGTCTCGAATCATAAGTGTATGCTACCTGGGAAATCTATTCAGAATATCTGAAGAAGATTTTTTAAGGCTTTGACCTTTTATTGTAACTGCAGCCATCTTGAATGTCGCGTTCTAATTTTAACAAATATGAAAGCCATGGATCTAAGAATCATCCTTGTGAAGTTTCATCAATATCGTCCAAGCAAATTTGTGAAAAGTCGTTTTAACCGACAAAATGTGGATGGACAAAAAACCAATCACAATTATAAGCCCTCTTTGCCTGTTATAATGCTCCGCTATCCCTCGATTATAGCTGACTCGTCACACTCAGGCCTGATAACACATTTTATCAAACTAGATCAAGGTCAAACCTATCATGATGACATAGTGGACTTTATAAAATCAATAATATCACTTCCTAGTAACACAGAGTTATTTAAAATGTAAAGTTAATATTCTAGTCGATAGTACGAAAGATAACGCAAATTATATAATCGGGATTGCCGTGTGTTTCTTAAAGCATTTTCACTGAATGATTTATTACTGACAAATTATTGGTGACCTGATTAAGGTTTTTGGGCAGAGATGCAGGAAATAGAGATGACATTGACTGTTGATATCGATAACAGGAAAATCCTTAACGAAATGGTAGACATGTGTAATTTTCATGAACGAGCTTATGCGAGTGGGTGAAAAACAAAAAATACCTACCATCGAGTGAAGGATTTCCCTACAATGGAACTGAGCAGTTAAATGATCTTTTTATTATTACAATTTAAATCACTTTATGTATGATTTTAACCTAAATTATTCGCTTATTGAACGTTATCGGCGGATGACGTCGACTTCAGCAACACTTTATTGAAGTCATGACTCAACATCACGGTTAGTTATTTTTGTGTTCGGAGTTAATTATTAATATTTAGCGATTATGAATATTATTTCACTGAAAAATCCCAGTCTTTCACCTATAGAAATAGAAGTGTATTCTGACTTTGTTTCAAGCTCTGCTCTCAACTGTCATTTGGGCCATTATGGCTCAATGGACAATATGTTTGACTACGAATCTGGATATCAAGGGTTCGAGCCTCGCTGATGTCACTGGGTTACTTCCATCTGTCCTTAGGCAAGACACTTCCCCAAAGACACTTACAAACATTGACCAAGTGCTCAATTATATTTAAGAGTTGTTTTTGAGACAACATATGCTTTTGTTACAGGTGTAAATATGTCATGTATTTTTGCTTGAGTCGGCTCTAAGGTATGTAAGGTTGACTGACAGCTCGGAACTATGCATTATTTTATCTAAAACAAGTATCAACAATTATTTTTCTCAAATTGGAGTAACAGTATTTATTAGGTCTTTATGATATAATTTTAAGACATACTAATATTTACAACAGATGTTTTTACGAGTGAAAGCTCTCTACTGCAGCAGTATGTTGTACTTGTATCATCCACTAACAATAATATTAATAACAATTAACAAAGATTAAAAACATAACTGGTATAACCAAACACAATAAATAACAAATACATGTTTATCACGAAATAAGTGAAGGTAATAAAGATGTAGACAACGAAGTTGATAATGAAGCTAATGCTGATAATGACGATGACAAATATGCTGCTGCTGCTGCTGCTGCTGATGATGATAAATGTATTGATGATGTTGATAATGTTTATGTTGATTATAATGACTATGTTTATGATGATGATGATGATGATGATAATGATTATGTTGATGATGACAATGTTGATAATTATGATGTTGATGATAATGATTATGTTGATGATGATGATGAGGAAGTTGATAATAAGTATGTTGATGATAACGATTATGCAGTTGATGATGATGACAATGCTGATACTGATTATGTTGATGATAATGATTATGTTGATGATGTTGTTAATGTATATGGATCATGAAGATTATGTTGATGGTAACGACGTTGATGCTGATGATGATTATTATTATTATGGTGATAATCATGAGTTTGTTGATGATGATGATTAGTCATGTTGATGATGATGATGATGATGATGATCAGCATAAATGGCAAATGAATAAGTTAAAAGAGAAACCAACATCAACTAACTTATAGAAAAAATAGCATAGATCCGCTAAAATGTGATTAAAGAGATTCATGAAGATATTTTTTCCTAAAATAGGAATGGAAACGTTTAAATACGGCAAGCTATCTTAATTGACAATGTCAGCCGTCTATCCCTCTCACAAATTATAAAAGGGTGCTGACAACTCATCAACTGTAAACAAGGTAATTCTGGTAACTGAATAGAAAGCAAAAACACTTTTCTAAGACAAACGAAATCACAGGTGTAAACAGGTCTAAATAATGGCAATAAATAATTATCTTTTCATTTCATAATGGCAAAGATGTTACAGATATCCTCCAGTCAACTTAAACCAGTAGAAATATAAATAGAGACAAATAAATGGTCAGGGCACTAGTCAGCTTTTAGGGGACTGGGGCCAGGGCCCTCAGGAAGGGGAATTTTGCATTGTTTTCATATCAAGGGGGAATTTCTAAGAAACACAAATTAGTGTGTTTTTTTATTATTTAAGTGGTACCAAGAATATACCATTCCAAATTACAAAATGTATGCTGTTTTCCTGTATTGTAGTTTTTCTGTTTGTTATTTAAGAGGGGAATTTTTCACAGGAAAAGGGGGAAAATATATATACATTTTTTTAGGGGAGGGGAATGGGGCCCAATTTCGGCCCCAAAAATGGCCAAACTATTGCCCTGATGGTAAATGTCAGTTTTCTTGGCATATAATTTGCCCAGAAATTTTACTGTTGGGAAAATGGTAAACCCTTTTCATGTATAAATTAAGAGCAATTATTAATCCTATAAGTAAAGCTATTGCTTAAAGGGGCACACGTGGCAATCTTGAAGTATTTAAAATGGGTGTCTCGATTTATATATCCAGTATCACTTTTACCCTGGTTACATTTAAATAAATCAAATTTTAAGTATTCACTATTTCCTCTTATTATACTATAAGTTTTAATATATTACTGGTGCAATAATTTTAAAAAATTAATAATATGCAAGAACAAATGGCTTAATACAATTCTTATTATAACATTAATGATTGAACAGATGCAATTTATGTAGAAAAACTTATGGGATGCCGCTAGTTTTTAAAAAATCAAGATTGTCATGTGTACCTTTAAGTATGTATTGGTCCTTAGGTACAAGTTCACCTGAATTAAAATAATTCGATAAAATTCAAAAATAATAAAATGTAAAAATAAAATTAATAAAAACAAATATGATCAAGATGATAAAAGTTTAAGTACACTATAAGACAATTTGAAATTTTCAATTCAAATTATAGACTTTAACAATATATTATTAGAAATGGCAATAAAAGAATGAACACAAAAGTGTAAACACCGGTTAAACATGTAAAAATACACAGACAACATATCAATACACTGACCACAGAGAAACTATCGGGTATATATATACATTGCTTTATATGGCACCCACTGATTAATAAACACTAAGTTCCAATGTGTTTTCATAGCAACACTTCCTTTTGCTGCATGGTCCAGGGCTAGAAATTAGCATTTTTAGTTTACTAGACCAGTGGTCAAGTAGTTGTACTACACCTCCAATCTAGTACATGGGTGGTCAGGTAGTCCGATAAAATCGCTAGACCGGCTCAAAATTTACTAGTCCAATATAATATTCAAAGGAAAAGTCTATTTTAATTCCAATTTCGTTTTTTTTCCATGACTTTTAAATATATTTTGAAAGTATCTTCACACTTCTTATATATGAACACTTATCCAAGCACATAAAAACATTTTGATCAAGACTTTCCTAAAACAAATAATTAGGAAAACACTTGTTTTGATTTATTGAAACTATGGCAATATCAGGTTTTTAAAAGTTAGGTTAGAAAGTGCTGTCACTACACAACCTATCAATTTATAATTTATTTCTTATTTGAACACATTTTTTACTAGCCCATCACACTACCCAGACACAAACATTTGGTTGCCCGGCAACATTTTTACTAGCTCAACGCACTACCCAGGCACAAACATTTGGTTGCCCGGCAACATTTTTACTAGCTCATCGCACTACCCAGGCACAAACATTTGGTAGCCAAAATGCAAGCAATTAACAAAAAAATTCATATCAGAGAAAGAATTTAATTGAATTGGGGTTTTAAGGCGCACCAACACATGAAAAGGTTATATGGCACCTAAAAGGCATGAACATGCCAGGCTCATCTTCCATGTACATCGAGATAAAATATGGAAAATGGGCCTAGAACATTCTCACCCTGAACTGCAGAGTTGCTGCAAATTCTATCGTAGAAACTCCATTACGCTGGAGCCACGTTATTGTTTTTCTGCCACTGCTCTATTGATGCAAGCGAGATAGCACCTGAAACAATGCAGGGATCATGATGAAGACCTTTAATGAACATGAACAAAAAAGATGAAATGAACATGAATTTGGGGGGATTCTACCCCTCTGCCTATCCCTCTAAAGGGATCTGCAGTGGCCCTATTCTTTGCCCCATGACCAAACGGGGCCCCCGAGAACCACATGGGGATCAGAGAAAGAAAAAATACATTGATCTACAAATTTAACAAGACGACTGTAGGGAAAACTTATTTCATGTTAAATCAATGCCCATTTCAAGTGTATAACTTTGCAGATCAATGTATTTTTTCAAAAGAGCTAATTTTGATCACCCCTCATTAGACGGGGAAATACAAATAACAAATGACTAGATATTGAACAATCTCAATTTCTTGTAAACTTCAACTGCAAATCTCATTGCCTATATACACAACTGAGGTATATAATAATCACACATAACTGATAAGCAGCCATTGTTTTGCTATATTTGTTCATTGACAAGTAATAAGTAACCTTTTTACTCATTGAAGGCTCACTCAACTCAATTCGATCATCATTTTGAAAAAAACAAGAAATGTCACTGTAAGTGACAAATGCCCCCGAAGTGGTTTTGACCTTTGACATCTAAGGTTGACCTTGACGCCACGGAGTTGGATTTTGTGCGCGACATGTTGTGTTTTTGTGGTGAGCACTTGTGCCAAGTTGTTTGAAAACCTGTCCACGAATGTCGGAGTTATTAACCGGACACGAAAGCACTTCTTTTTTACCTTTGACCTCTAAGTGTGACCTTGACCCTTGGAGCCACAGACCTGGATTTTGTGCGCGACTTGTCATCTTGTTGTGGTGAGCACTTGTGCCAAGTTATTTGAAAATCCGTCCAGGAATGCCAGAGTTATTGACCGGACACGATTGTACGGACGGACTGACTGACCGACTGACGGATGGACGGACAGACAGTGCGACTACTACATGCTGCCCTTCGGGGGCATAAAAAAGCCAAAACATATTTTACACTCAAAAATTTGCCATTATAAGATAAACTACTAAATGTCATGTTCATAAAATTGATAAGCAAAACTCAGTTATCGATATCCTACACCATCACCCATATCTAATTTGAGTTATATGGATTCACAAGGGACTTCATTTGTTTTAATATCGTTGATATTTTAGTATGCAGTGATCATTTATGAATAACAACTTTCAGAATATGACCATTCTTGAGAAGTTTTAAGAGGACAATTTTCAGTAGGTGGCCATCTTGGATGTCCCGTTGACCTAATTTGTATATATTTTAAAGGTGTTGATCGAAGGATGATCCATGTGAATTTTGGTCAAACTGTTCAAGAGGCTTGTGAGGAGTAGCAATTTATGCAAAAGTTAAACATGTTTTAGAGCTTTCTCTATAAATCTCAATTTATTAAATTCGGACCCTGGGGTTGGAGCCATTTTTTACCTTGAGAACTTTGCTGGTACAAGTGTAATAGTCAAGTATTATAAACAAAACTGATGAAATCTGTTAAGTGGTTCTTAAAAAGATTTTTTAGGTTTGGGTTATTTCTAGTAATGGCGACCATCTTGGATGCAGTGTTATTTGTACAACTTTGAAAGGTATATATCTAAGGATCATCCATGTGAAACTTAATCAAAACTGGCCAGGTACTTGGACAGCAGACAGACAAAGAGCAATCACAACAGCTCACTTTGAACCTAAGCATGCTTCATACAGAATTATCATCATGAAATTTAAGGACTTTTTAAGGACCTTTAAGGCCTTAATAACTCATTTTTAAGGCCCGGTTTAACTCATAACATTTAATCGGCGAATATTTTTTGCCGATTTTGCTTTTTTTTTTAAACTATGTCAGATATTATTCCTCTTGTATAATTAATCGACTGATTATGAAATTCAAGGACCTCAGAATTTAAGAGACTTTTTAAGCTGGAGTGGATTTAAGGACTTTTAAAGGCTACTTCTGAAATTCAAGGACTTTTTAAGGCTATATGAACCTTGCTAAGGCTCAGGTGAACGAAAAATCATTAAATGATAATATTGTAAAACATTTCACTCTTTGAGTTCTCTTCCTGACAACTTTTTGAGGATCCTCACTATACAATGCTTTCATCGTCATCCAGTTTTACATCATGATATTGACCAAACGATTCTTCTGAACTGGAGCTGGAAGACCAGCTACGACTTTTCACAATACCGGTTTCCACGTTCGCATCATTTGTCGGTATGGTATTGTCACAAACATTAGGTGATATATCCTGTGGTTTTGACACACAGTTTTCGTGTTCACGGTCATAAGACTCGTGATTTAGAGAAGCGTTTGTAACGTCAGGAATCATAACTCCTTGTTGATCAACTTCCCTCATTAACTCCCTTTGCTTATTTGGTAAATTATCTCCCCTGACACAGTTTTCCTTATCGTCCATCTCGGGGTGAATAAAAAAGGTGGATTTTTGCGCACCGGTCTCCTGATTAACACCATGGCAACCAGACGGTTCATAATCGGAATCTTCTCTAACATCAGACCGGTCATAATCGGCATAACTGCCTCTTTCTGTATCTTTTAATGATTCCATGTTTTTTTCCAACGCCACTGCAGAAGAGCGTTTTTCTAGAGTTGCATTAATCATGTATCTTTCCGGAACAATCCCGCACAGCTCTAGGAGTTTAGCTTTGTCAACCAGCTTAGGACCGGCAGCCTTACCCATACTTCCTTCTTGACCTTCACCTAAACTTACATTATAACCTTGACCCATCACCAATCTATGTTTCATATCAGAATCTGTTACTAAATATAGATTTGTACTGGTTGACTGACCTTTTGTAGACTGCACCTGCTGCTGAAACTGGGCCCGGTTCTCAGCTCCATTTGTCAGAGGTGTTGGACACTCTGCCACTCTACTGGTTCCCTGCAAGACAAGAACATGTACTGTTACATCTCCATATGCAATTGAACTTTAATCAGAGTCATAAAAAGATGACATATTTTCTTAAGGATCGATACTTCTGCTATAAAGGTTTACACATTAAAGATGTAAAAAGCATTTCCTAGGTGACCTTGACCTCACTGACAAATTGATAGGTGTTTTTTGTTTAACAAGAGCACTATTTGTACAAAGTTTCAAGATTGTATGTCATATATACTGAGAGAAAAAAGTTTAGCAAGTTTTTTAGATTAAATGATACTCTATGTGGATTTGACACCTAGGTTCATTTATTCGTTACGTCATTAAGATGTTCTACTGTTGATGTTATTGATGTGTGTTTAATAAAATATTGTGTCTATGGCAGCAGTTTTGCAACCAAAAATGTATTATTTCCAGGGTACAACAAAAACTTGCTAAACCTTTTTCCCTCAGTATAGTTCATGAATAAAATTGGCGAAAACCTGATCAAAACATTATTTAGGTTATTCGTGATTGGTCCCAGAGAGAGGAAGCAGACACAAGAATCCAGGATTGCCCTTCTCTTACTGCTGAATACACTGATGAGATTCTGTTGCATGCAATAAGGTTAAGACAATTACTTTGGAGAGCTTGGTTAACAAAGCAGAGGGAGTTACTTTCTCAAGTTCAAAAGCAAGGCTGTCTATTTCC
The DNA here is from genome assembly GCA_037043455.1 of Cyrtodaria siliqua. Classification (NCBI taxonomy): domain Eukaryota; kingdom Metazoa; phylum Mollusca; class Bivalvia; order Adapedonta; family Hiatellidae; genus Cyrtodaria; species Cyrtodaria siliqua. Next base: position 24,143 of record JAWPHD010009614.1, on the reverse strand, counting down.
TTATATTTGTTTATATGTTGTGTGCATGCGTACGTATGAATATGCGTATGTATATGTGCATGTATGTAAATTGTATATATGCGTATATACTTTTTGTCTATGTAAAAGACAGAAAAAAAAATCATGCTTGTTTAGAATTTACTGGTAATTCTGTATACTAGTCATACACCGTATAATTACAGAGTTTAAACTTAACATATTTTCACTACACATATATTTATATCTAGCTGTTTAAGGTGCGTTTATGTATTTATTATAATATTCCATTTAAAGTGACTTGTAGACCCAATGCGGCTGGGTGTTGTAATATAACTTTAATTTGATAACATGTTTGTACATAACACAAGGTCACAATAATAAAATATTCTTATCTTATCTTATAATATTTGAGGCAACTCAAGCTATCCTCAAAATAGTTTGCATTTTCTGTTCAAATTATTAGCTTCAAACAGTGCTTGAACATATATTTCATGACCTGCTGAAGATCAGTGGCAGCTAGAAGCAACAATGAATTTGGTTGAAGGTTATGCAAGCTGATCATGACACCATAGACGTGAGAATCATGGCTCTTACAGTATGTACCGTACTACCGTAGAGACATAATTCCTTGGCTTTGAATTACAGGTAGGATGCCATAACGACCCCCATTTACACTTTTCCGGCAAGGTTTCTGAAGGCTCACACAATGCCTGCACAACCACCGTATTTTAATAGAACAAACCTTAAATACAACACATGCATGCATGGGCATTGCATGATGTTTTTAGAACAGGGTCAATCCAGATACCTACCTATTCTATAAAGGATCGTATAGTTGTTCTATGGTAGGAACACACCATAAGAGCTATGATTCTCGCAGTTTACAACACCATTATATGACGACACCCTCCCCACTCCTCCACCACCCTCTCCAACCCCACTCTCATTGAACAAAAAACACACAAAATCAGTTAGAATCCTCAGAGTCTTACCTGTAACGGCAAATTTTTCTCCCAGATGGGAAGTAAGTGATGCAGCTCAGGGTGATTCAGTACGAACTCGTACAAGTCGATCCCGTGTGTCGTCTGCTGACTCAGCAGAAATCTCTCAGGAATCTTGTTGACCGAGTCCTCCGTGTTGATGGTGGCCCCGAACCCCAGGTTGCATAGCAATGTTTCTGGATCCATCTCTCGCTGCTGCAGGAATTGCTCCACGCTTAAAAAATAAAAAGTCTGAAGGTTTTTATCATAGTCAAGGCTGGCGCCAAGTCAATGCCTCTGGATCCAATTTATTTCATTCTGTGGGAACACTTTACAACTTGTGTACTACTGGAATTTACAATTAATAAAGGGCAAAATCTTAGGATTCAATAGGCCACAAAGGCAATATATACTTATAACAGCTACATGAGTTTGGTGTTTAAATATCAAAGCATTAATAAATTACTGACAGGATCGAATCCCACTGGGAGGTTGACTTGTGAGAAAGTGTTCATTCATACTGATGGCAGGAGGAATACAGTACTGGTTCTAAGCAGGAAAAAGTGGGTGGTCTACCTCCACCACTACTTCAACAAAACTTCAACTAAATTACTGAGCTGAAACCATCACAATAATAATAAGTCAAAATCTTGAAACTTTTGCCTTGAAGCAAGGATGGTGGGAGTTGATCACACCAAACTGTTAAATGTACTAACTAACCATTTACGAATAGTATTTTTCAAATCTCTCGATTAGAGAATTACAGACCAGAAAAGAAAATCGTTTAAGAATAAAGAGACAGTTATGCCGTTACTCCATATAAATATGGTTCTGTACTCTGTCTCAATGAGCCTTTTATTGGTACCCTGTTACATGCAGTTTCATGCATCCAGAACCTTTTATAAGTTACGGTACAGAAAATGAAAAATCAAGAAAGGGACACAATTTTGTCAATAATCCACATAGAGTTATGCTTCTTGCAGTTTGTACTCAGTCTTATTGAGATTTGTACCAGACAACAATTTCTGTCTGCCACACAAAATAAGGATGATATACTGGTTTAAGTATCATCTGAAGGACTGGTCACGTGGGTCGTCTCATTGCCCTTTATAGACGTTTCAAGTTTAAATTAGAAGTTTTCAAGTTAGGCTACCCATGAAGATTATAAGTACCGAGATAATATTTCGGAAGACTAAAAAACTCTATGCTCCCCGAAGTTTTTCGGACAGCATAAAAATATAACACGGTATATAAAACAGATTAAGATGTTATTTTTTATATATTTCTAAACTAGCTACAACGTTAATATAACTTTCTAAACTAATTACAAAGTAAACCAGTTGCTTATCATCTTAATTTAAAGTCTTTGGTATTTTGAAAATTATTATTATGTGCATTTGTAGAATGTTAGTTTTAAACTAAGTTATTTAGTATTATGTTTGAAACACGATGAACAGAAACACACTGATGGGAGTTTTGTCAACATTACAAGCTTTATAGGTTTTACAAGTTTGGACGGGACCTATAAATCAAAACAAGAGGTCCAAGAGGGCCTGTGGACGCTCTACTGGCTAAAGATAAAGTTTATGTATAAAGGGACATAACTCTTTCAAAAATAATTCAAGCGGAACGTGATGCTGACATATGCAACTGGGCTTGGTACCTATCATCCCTGCCAAGTTTCGTTGAAAGTTTCAAAGTTTGTGTATTAAAACCTTTAAAGGCCATAACTCTGTCAAAAATCATTCAACCTAAACACGGCAATGATTTGCAGAACTAGACCAGGAAGTGATCATCCCTAAAATGTTTAGTTTAAATCTGGCCAGGGGTTCAGATGAACTAGACAGGACAAAGATTGTGTATTAAAACCTTTAAAGGGCCATAACTCTGCCAAAAATCAATCAACCAAAACACGGCGATGATTTGCACAACTAGACCAGGAATTGATCATCCCTAAAAAAGTTTTAAATCCGGCCAGTGGTTCAGGAGAACTAGACAGGACAAAGTTTGTGTATTAAAACCTTAAAAGGGCCATAACTCCGCCAAAATCATTCAACCGGAAAGTTAACGACAGACGACGGACGGACAACGAACGGACGGATGGACGTCGGACAATTCACCATCCCATAATCTCTGCTGGCCCTTGGCCAGTAGAGTTAAAAACTGATAACAACAAGAGGCGATGATGGCCCTATAATGCTCACCTGAGTAAATTTGAACCAATAAAACACACTAAACACAACTGTTATTAGGTTTTCTTTAGGATCCAATTGAAAACTTGTGACAAATAGGATTGGGAAATTCTGACCACTTGGTTCACCATTTCAACAAACTTGATGAAATACATACATAATTTTACCCCAGGTTCAATATTTGTACAATCTTTGTCTAGGATCAGTAGATGATGGTACATGCAATCTGGTTCAAAACTTGAAACTGCCCCGCCCTCTGGCGGCAATGTTTTTGGACAGTTTAACCGGTTTGAACACTCTTAATTATTAATTAATTATTGCTAATTGATTACTGCTAAAAACCATTTATTATTTTGAAATCCATGAAGCAGTTTCAGACGAGAAGATTTTTAAAGTTTTCCATATAGAAATGTAGAAAAAATAAGCCCTGCCCTCTGGCGGCCATGTTTATTGGCGAATCAACCCGGCTTGAAAATCTTGGTAGAGTTCCAGCAAAACATCATTTCTATGCAATTATTTTGAAATCCATTAAGCGGTTTCAGACAAGATTTTTAAAAAAAAATACGCTAAATAGAGAAACTGCCCCGCTCCCTGGCGGCCATGTTTTTTGACGAATCAATGCTGCTTGAACAATCTTGGTAGAGAGTCACCCAAACATTCTGAAATCAAACCAGTAGTTTTAGAGATTTGTAAAGTTTTCCTGTTTTTTTTCTTTCGGTTGCCATGGCATCCAAAGTCCTGCATGGATTTACATAATTTGAATAATCTTGAGAGAAGACCACCAAAGGATCATTCCTGTGAAGATTCATCAAAAGTGGTCAAGCGGTTTCAGAGGAGAAGTTGTCTGAAGCAATTGTGGAAGGACACACGGACGCACGGACGACGGACGAAGGGCAATCACAATAGCTCACCCTTAAACACTTTGTGCTCAGGTGAGCTAAAATGCTGGGACGACATCATTTCAGGTCAGTGGAAGGAACACACCGATGCACAAGCTGGCTCAATAAGAATGTGTCAACTCAAACAAAATATCAAAATCCATTCCCGCAGAATATATATATAAAATCAGATGTTTTAAATTCACACATGGTTACGTTATGTTTTTTTCTTTTACAAGAAAGTACAATATATAAGGGTGCTAGGGACACTTACCAATTACGCAAGCCATATCTGCAGAATATCGAGATGATTGCATTGGTTAACTGTGTTAAACATTCATGCAAAACAGAAACAAATACATCTAGTACAATAATATAAACCGACTGGAAATGTTTTAGTTCTTACATGCAAACTACTAAACATGTAATCTACATTAACAAATTGTATTCAATTAACCGTTAACCCGCTACATATATATAATGGACTGTTCTTTCTTTGATTAAAACTATTCCATTTATGTGACAAAGGAGTGTTTTGCGATTTTCTCGCAGGCTGATCTGGGTTTGCAATGGACGCAAAGGCTATTATAGTCGTGCTTGGCGGGTTAAGCGTTAATGCAGGACGAGGTTATAACAAGTCACCATGTTACGCTATATAGCAGCCATGACTATCAGGATACGAACCACATGCAACCTACAATAACAACTTGTTTATCAGCCGTGACTGCCATATTTCACCAAATAGCAGCGCCCGGTATGCCAAATGCCAAGGGGGCCCTCTTATAAAATTAAAAACATATATAAATGTTCAGTGTTCAATCTAGGCTGCGCCATTAATATCAATATGGCGCAATTTCTCTTACGGAATGGGCCCGTCGGGCGCACTCGATCGGTGATGGTCATTTCGGTAATTTCGGTAATTTTCTCCCATTCTGCTATTTAGGCACACCGCACGCACCTGCTGACTGTGTTGCAATCGATAAACTTAAAAACTTAACTGTACAGTATTTTTACATAGTAAATACAGCTTAACCCATCTGTTGCTATGGCTTTACATTAGCCGTGTCAGCATCAATGATGAAGCGGATTTCAGATTTTTTCTTGCCGAAAACAGCGGGGAAAAACGAAGTCAGCTGATAAACCTTGCGACTCTACTGTCTCATTTGAGTCAGGTGATAGCCCTACTGTCTCTCCCGGTCCCTCAACAAGCCATAAGACCGAACATTTAAAGAAACGTGACTTCCAGAAGAAATGGTTATCCGATGATCGTTACAAAACTTGGCTTGTTTATGATGATGAAACATCTAGTATGAAGTGCTTGGCCCAATATTTTTACAATGGCCCCAAATTGCAAAGTTTATGGGCCCAAATGGCCCCCTGTTTGGCAAAGCTAGATTAAACACTGGATGTTTTTTATTTTTAAATATAAAAGATTGGGGCCCTGTTCTATTAAACATCTTACAATAAGACTTTAATTTTAAAATCGTTCACTTCTTTCACCTAGGCATTCAATGTAGACAAGACTTAGTATGTGTGCAAGTAGTGCAGAAATATCACATGTATAAGAAAATGAAATGAAATCAGGTTTATTTTAAGTGTAATTTATACTGAAGCATTTAAGAAATTGATTTACGATCAAATGGTCGTAAGTTGTTTCATAAAACGGGGCCCGGAATTGTATTGAATTCTAAAGATTTTTTTTTATTATTGATTTTTTTAAAAGGTGTGTGCTGGGGTGTGTGTGGGGTGAGTGTTCTTATTAGGGAAACTACGGTGTAAGTATAAGGAACACATGCATTCTAGAATATTGTTTATCAATAATGATTGCTGCAGGCGGTGATGATGATCATGATGACGACAAAGCAGACGACAAGGGTGGTGGCGAAAACAATGATAATCATGCTGATCAGCTGATGGTATGATGATGATGATGACAATGATGATGATAATACTGACCTGCTATTACTAGTTGCACTTGAGGTTAGACTAGACCCCTGTGTCCTCTCTATAGCAGATATCCAGCGAAATCTCTTCACAGATGACTTGTCTGCATCTCTGCAAAACCAAACCATTTTTCTAAAACTATTTTCCCACTGATTAATTTCAAAATTGCAAAATCATCAGTTCTTCTATAACATGACCTTGACACAACAGTTCAAAATCGTAAAGCCCATATTTGGAAACAGTCCTGCCGCTACTTGATAAAGAATTCTTCAGTAAAATAAATCATAAGTATGGCATTAATTATTATTAAAAGGATAAATATAGTATTATTTATATATTTATCTGGTTCATGCAGATGCAATACCTGGAAATAAGAGATAAAGACAAGAAATAAGAGATAAAGACAACTGTACAGGCTAATGACCATGAATACGTGGAAATTACAGATATTTTACATAAACAAGATATTTTACTACTTAAAAGGACAGTAAGACAAATGCGTGTATTTAATTACATATTAAGGTCATTTCTTTATCAGATAACTTGCAATGTGTGAGAGTACTACAGCCATGATGTATTTATCATATATTCACTAGTGAAATGAATATGCAAATGATGGCCGAATTATCGTTCGATCTTTTCCGTTAAACTCGGAGTACATCGGTATTGTCTCGTCGATTTCCGTAACCGTTAAAATACCGGATTACTGGAATCGATGAGTTAGTTGCGTTGTTCGGCATCGTACCATACAAACATACAATACATACGATGTCATCGTACGACAATGTTGTATGTTTGTCCAATTTATTTGGGGAAGTGGGGATATTGGTTATTTTATATCAAGCTTGATAATATTATGACCTTGTCCTTTATGGACTGAAAGCCTGATAATACCTTGTCCTGTATGGACTACTAGCCTGATAATACCTTGTCCTATATGGACTACTAGCCTGATAATACCTTGTCCTATATGGACTACTAGCCTGATAATACTTTGTCCTATATGGACTACTAGCCTGATAATACCTTGTCCTGTATGGACTACTAGCCTGATAATACCTTGTCCTATATGGACTACTAGCCTGATAATACCTTGTCCTATATGGACTACTAGCCTGATAATACCTTGTCCTGTATGGACTACTAGCCTGATAAGACATTGTCCTGTATGGACTGAACACCTGATAATACCTTGTCCTGTATGGACTTCTAGCCTGATAATACCTTGTCCTGTACGGACTGAAAGCCTGATAATATCTTGTCCTATTTGGACTACTAGCCTGATAATACCTTGTCCTGTATTGACTGAAAGCCTGATAATAACTTGTCCTGTATGGACTACTAGCTTTATAAGACATTGTCCTATATGGACTACTAGCCTGATAAGACATTGTCCTATATGGACTACTAGCCTGATAAGACATTGTCCTATATGTACTACTAGCCTGATAAGACATTGTCCTATATGGACTACTAGCCTGATAAGACATTGTCCTATATGGTTAAACTTGATACAAACTTGTCATATATGTACTACATGACCTTGTCCTATATGGTCAACAGCCTGATACAACCTTGACCCATATGGACATCAAGCATGATTTGACCTTGTCTTATATGGACAAGCTTAACATGACATTGTCCTATATTCAGATTACAAGATTTCAACATATCTGATATGACCTTGTCTTATATGGATACAAGATTTATATGACCTTGTCATATACTGACAACTAGCTTGATTATAACGTAAACCTTGTCTTATATGGACATTAAGCCCAATATAACCTTGTCATGGACAACAAGCCTCATATGACATTTTCCTTTATATGGACTGCAAGCATGATATGACCTGGTCCTATATATGGACTGCAAGCATGATATGACCTGGTCCTATATATGGACTGCAAGCATGATATGACCTGGTCCTATATATGGACTGCAAGCATGATATGACCTGGTCCTATATATGGACTGCAAGCATGATATGACCTTGTCCTATATGGACAACATATCTGATAAGGCCTTGTCTTCTATGGAATCAAGCTTGATATGACTATGTCCTATACTGACAACATGCTTGATATGACCTTGTCCTATACGGACAACACGTCTAATAAGACCTTGTCCTATATGGACAACAAGCCTGAAACGACCTTGTCCTATATGAACAACAAGCCCGAAACAATCTTGTCCCATATGGACAACAAGCATTATTTGACCTTGTCCTACATGGACCAGAAGCCTGATACGACCTTGTCCTATATGGACTACAAGCCTGATACGACCTTATCATATATGGGCTACAAGCCCGATACGATCTTGTCCTATATGTCCAACACAGACAACCTGTCTGATATGACCTTGTCCTATATAGACAACAACCTTGATATGACCTTGAAGGACATGGACAGTGGATAAGGCCTTGGCTTTAGAGCAACAGCATTTGACCTGCCTAGGATCCCCTCCCTGATGGAGGAAATTCTGACCGGAAACTTCATCCTACATCTCCTTTCCCTCCGAGGCTGCTGTTCCAATAGATTCCAGTATAACCTTATATGATATGTTAACGGGATGTAAAACTCCATTTCATTTCATACATGGAAAACAAGTTTGATATGACCTTGTTGCTCTTACATTTTCATGATAAAGGAGAGTTTATCCTTGTCATGAGATGAATGTACTTTATCTTCTGTTATTTCATCTCCCTGTGACTGTGTCATAATTTACGAGTGACAGTGAGTTGTGATCTTTATTATGTCCTCGAGACAAAATACAACACAGCCATCCAGTGCAAAAGGATTGTTCGATTTTTTCCTTTTTTTTTTTCTTTTTTTTTTTTGTTAGATCAACAGAATTTGTTTGTTCATATAATTATCTACGTGATAAAAGTATGGTTATTTGTTTTACTATATATACACATCTTATCCAAATATAGATTTACCTTGATAAGTTTCACAGAACACTGTCATGATTGTGTCATGTTATCACACATGGATGTGTTACAAATGCATTAAATTCAGTCTTCAAAATTACACTCATGGTCCCAGTTGAGAAGTGGATTTTGAGGGTTGGAGTGTTAATTCTTTTTCAATTTATGACCAGTGCAGTCTAAATGATTTCTAAGGATTGAAGATATCCACAGAAATGTTTAACAACTTAATTGTTTTAATAAAAATATTACAAACAATATACACCAAGACAAATATCCAGCAATGTGTTCTCTGTTCACAACTAGAACTGTCACTCAAGTTGATGAATACCCCCGCCTAAATTCTAAATCAAACAAACAGCCATAATTCTGTAATAAATTAAGAAATCAACAACGGGTGAGGTAGAGACATAAGGTCATCTGTTGTTATGTGTATATGAAGTTCAGGAACAACCCATTCTAAACAGTTTGCAAATAATAAAAAGGTGTTATGTGACGGGACAAAAATGTGTTTCGCTACGAGACTTTATGGACAGCATGATTCCTATATAGCCCCCACTTCATTTTTTGAAAACGGGGGTATAAAAGGGTTTACATGTATGGCAGTACAAGTACAGTTTTGAACTGAACGGGTGTACTGTAAGTACGTTTTTTAACTTTAAAATAAGACACTCTTATAACAGTCCATTACATCATTTTAGAATTGTTTTATTATTAGAAGTTTGTGTTTCTGCATTTCAAGAACCCATTACTCAATGTCAAGTAAAAACTCAATGAGCTCTGAGAATTGAATGAGTTTTAAATTAACTGGTTTCATTGGTCCAATTGTTATCATTGAACCAATCAGAATGCTTCACTCATATTTTCATTTGGTTGTTTATAATCATGACAGCACTTTCTGGTATTATGACATCACATCACGCTATTATAATGCAACTCTGTGTATTCTGAGAACTGACTGAGCATTTATATTGCTGTGAGAAACAGATTAAGACTGTTTGTGTCTCTCAATGAGTAATGAGTTTCTTGAAACCAAAATATAAAATAATTCTAAAATTATTTAATAGACTGTTTTATATGATTGTGTGGATGTTTAATATATGTTTCAAAAATGCATTAAGTTAATAAACTATTAGCTAAACTTTGAGGTCAGTCTTTAATTAAAATGAGACACCTTTGATGGATGTGTGGATGTTTCAAGACTTTTTCAGCCCTTACCTAGTTAACATGTATCCCACGTTCAATTAATTAGGTCATCAGGCAAAATGCATTCTTATTTCTTTTCAAACAGCTATCAAATCCAAGCATTTTACATGACTCTATCATTCATACTTGGACACGTACAAAATATACGTTAACAGAATAGTCAAATATTTATATATGTTATAATTTTATGTTTAAAACCAACTCACCCGTTTTCTTCGATTGGTTTTTTACTTCTTGGTATGGAAACCGCTGAAATTGATCATTTGAAAGAAATTACATAAAATGTAAACAGCCAAATGCACTTTTCACACAAAATATAACTTCCTCAACCACTTAGCCATTCATTCAAAAGATTATCAATAAAATATGTATCTACATTTTCAGTAAATGCTGACTGGGTTCAACGCCCCCACCCGATGCCCCCCACACCCACCCCATCTCATCGCCACCTCCCCCCACCAACCCTCATCACCACCACCACCCCAAACATGCAAACTTATTTCTTTTATTTATTATAAGATTTAACAAACAACCTATGTCTACTATAATTTACTGCAGTAATACATAAATCTTTCATCTCAAAATGTCGGTGTGTTCATGGGCAAGACACTTTCCCTTAGCCTCGTCCGTCGGATGGGGACGTAAACCGGGCGGTCCCGTGTATTGGTCTATCCTCCGAGCACGTTAAAGAACCATAGGAATCTATTCGATAATAAGAGTAGGGCACAGTTCCCGGATTCCTATGTATCCTTCCTCTCTCTATTGGGCGGCTCTAAATAACCTATACTGTGTTGATGAGCCGTTAAACAACATTCAATTCAATTCAATTCATCTCAAAATATCACAACACAATCACAAAACACTTTATAACAACTGAAACTTAACGCTTCATTAATTAAACCAATCCATTCATTATCTGCATCTTGTACTATTAAATGTGGATGTAGTATGTTTACAAAGTTATATATACATGTATACATACCATCTCATTCAGAGTGACTTCCTTGTAACATTAATCACAGGTACGCAAATTAACAATGTATTAAAGTCAACACATTAATAAGCATATGGGCAATAAAGGTAAAAACCTAGACATGATCAAGTATCATGCTCAGACTTCATGTGTCATAATCTGCAGATTTACTAATTCTGAATTTTAAACTCAACATTTTAAGCAGTACAAAGTCATATAACTATAAATTAAATAAATAAAAAATCCAAGCCTTAACCCGCATATAGAGGATCTTACACGCCTACTCTTTCTCATTCATTACCGAATTTATTAAACGAGTTGGCAAAATGATATAATGCGAGGCTCTTGCCTTTTATTTTTGCTAACGAGTTTAATAAATTCAATAATGAATGAGAACGAATGTTAGATTCTATTTATCACATAACTCACATATCGACTTTTATTGCATTTTTGTCGCTTTAACATGCGAAACCGACATAAACCATGGGAACTGGATCATAGTCATTATTGAATTATTTTTTTTGACAGTGCATACTGGGCTTATTTGCATACTTATATAACTAGTGGTATATCAAAAATATAGAATGGTGTTATTCCACTGCCACACCGTAAGCTATGTGATATATTGATTTATAATTTTTTTAAACAAACTGAAATAAAAGTATAAAATGTGTCCATGGGACACAGATGATACCCCAATTAAGTGCTGTCAATGACATAAAAAAAATCAAAATCATTTTAACAATGTCAATGTCGTTTTCATTGACCTTCTTTAGTAGGAACATTATGCCATCACAAAGTATGAAGTTTGAAAGCTGTATGGCTGTTATGGTGCGAGAAATCAACTAAATTAGCGGAGTACAAAAAATAGGTCAAGGTCATTCACACTGACCTGCCTATGCTTTGAACATGTTGCTTTTATGTGTATTCAGTGTGCATGATGCAAGTATTTAAAAGATATTGTGTGAGATATGGACTCAATAAACAAAGAAGTAGGTCAAGGTCATTCACATTGATCAATGTGTCGGTATCAAGTAAATGCAAGTGTTTATGAGGTGTGAAAGTTATAATGGCTTTTGGTATCTGAGTAATGGACTAAATGTAAATCAGCAAAGTGCAAAAATTAGGTCAAAGTGTAACACTACGGCCTCGCCACTGTTCTTAACCTAACAGTTTATAAATGTAACACAATTAGAGTTAAGGTACACCCCTGTTAATCCCTCTTAGAACTGAGATTCCAATGGGAGTTTCCTAAATCTATTGGCTAACTCCGTAGTTTATCATCTGAACACCTGTTATTGTTTACATGCTCTAAATTTAGTTTCTCTGGAAGTTTCTGGAAAACTATAAAGTCTGGGAGTTAAGAGGTATTGCCATATTAGGGGAGACCATTCGCCAAAAGGTCTTGTGGGTAATGTATGCATACAATGAGGTAATCACCATGGCGTTAACCTGTAGCTACACAGGTCGATGTCCATATGTGGGGCATGACTAACTGCCGAAAGGTAGTCTGGGGGAATCTTCTAATATAATACTGAGCACACGGAAAGTCTAAGGGGGTAGAGAGTAGAGAGTCGGGGGTTAAGGAGTTGAGAGTCAGTTTCAATAGTCAGTCGGTCTTGTATCCACAAGATGGATTCCCGCAGTCTAAGTCAGGGTGTAGGATAGGTTTAACTATACCATGGAAGCTAGTTGTTCAGCGTTACATACTAACTTGAGGATTTGGAAGTTTGAAAGTTTCTAAATACTATTATACTTTGTGAACCTAAGACATTTAATAATAGAGACTATTTAAGTAGTTGACAAATGGAAGTACATAAAACCACTATAAGAAACAGATATGTATATATATATAACAGGATGTTCATAGCGTATTATGAATGTGTAATTATTCGGACTGTTTTATATGTACCAATTAATTAGGGAAATCACAACGCGAAGTCCGGACCTTGTTATTAAATGTACCAAGCATGGCATACGACCCCGTAGTGCTACAAAAGGTATCCATTGTAACTGTAATTTTAGTGGGAACATACTGCTTACATATAGATATAAATGTGTATGAAGACTGAAAGCTGTATGGCTTTTGGTATTGAACGTAATCAAAAACCTGAATGTAAAACTTCAATGACGACTAGACAGGGTTGTTTTTGTAACAAAAACTTATGTCTCCCCCCATAATTTATGAACCAACCTGGCTGAAAGTTGCGCTCTGCACGTCATCTCGATATGGTGAAAATTTGTGCCAAGTTATTTCAAAATCCCTCAAGCGGTTCAAGAGATATGGAGCGGACACAAAATATAGTGCATATGACCTTCGACCTCTGTGACCTTGACCGGACAGGGCTTTCCCCAGCCATTTATGGCGTGGCGGTGCCGCGATGCCTTCAACTCAGAAAGTGACTTACCGCCACGCCTTAATGTAGCCGCGATGCTTTAAATCCCTTGCCGCGATCCCTTAATCCTATCAATATACAATTTTCCCTTACTGAACAGCTGATTACCTGGCTGTGTGTAAACTGCCTGAAGCTATGACGCGTGTTGATGCGGTAAAGGCGGTCACGTGGTACTCAATACACAGGGCTTGTGTTATGTATGGCAGGTTATATGCTAAGTGTTAAGTAAACAAAAGATGATTAGGGGAGTGAGTGCCGCTAATTAAATTTGGTTTATTGCCCAATTTGGTCATGATTAAAGGAGAGCAGTATCGTTGATTGGTATTTGTAACGCATGTGGCTAAATGACGGGTTTATGGATAATTTAATTGAACGTACGTTTATGGTGTATTAGTAGGATGAATTTATGAACACTAATCAATGTTTTAATCGTCAGCTTTGTCGGTAAGTATAATGAATGAGGTAGATATTTTGTAATTATTTAATAATAACTCAATCAAGTAATTAAGTTAGCATATTTAACTGATTTTTTATCTTGATAGTTACGCTAATTAATCGATATTTTCGGGAACTTTAAAGAGAAATCGTCAGTTTGCTTATTGAAGTTCAGTGAAGATTTTGTAATGATATAATATTTTCTTTATTAAATAATTAAGGTTGCCACCAATTGCATTTGGTATTAGAATAGCATTTTTTATTATTTCATTCATTCTTTCTGATACCAGATATATGCCAAATCTCTTCTTTTCAACTGCCATTAAAAAAAAAAATTAACGCGGGAAGGGGGTACCCGCCCCTTTCCCACACCCATCCCCCTTTGTACGCAAAAAATGCCACCACTCCTTAAAAACATCCTGGGGAAAGCCCTGCCGGACATGGCTGGAATTTGCGCTCTGCAAGTCGTTTCGATACGGTGAACATTTGTGTCAAGTTATTTCGAAATCCCTCAAGTAGTTCAAGAGATATGGAGAGGACACGACTTGTGACAGACAGACAGACAGTATGGTGGGGGAGTGGTGGGGGGGGATATAATTAACACAAAGTGTGGGCAAGAAAATTTATTTCAGAGTTACTTGTCCTACGCAATATCTGAATGGCTAAATTGATAAATTGTTAATTTATCTGAATTTCTACTCGTCCGGCATCGATGAGCACTCGTCATAGCGAGCGGACGAGTGGAATTTTCGTGCCTGATAGGTAAAAGTCATTAATATTGACTACTGTCATGTTGATGTAAACGTCATGCGTGAAGTATGAAAGCTCTATGGTGTCTGGTGTCTGAGACATGGATATAATGATTAAAAAAATAAAAAATAAAAAAAATAGAGCACTGCATAGATTAAAAAAATAAATTAAAATAGAGCACTGCAAACAGTACATCAATACAACATCAGAGTTCCAAAAGCCCTTTGATTCTAAAATTAATTCAAATCTTTAAATTGTATGCCTATGGTGCATGGTTCCAGTACAATAATGTGGTGATAACTTCCAAACAGAACCCATCTTCAGGGAGCAGTATAACTGTGTTACTGTTTGATATTTACCCCATTTTTATTTTGAATATAACAACATATAACAACATTCACTAGATTTAGATTTATTCTGCAAGTTATATCAGTGTAAAGCTTGAAGGGGAGCTCACTCACCTTCTGTCCCCACAGGCATGTCATCTTCATCAGGACCAGTAGTCTCCCTTTGGACAGATTTCATCTTCACTGTCCTGAAAAAGGAAGGTCAATATTTTAGTACCTAAAACTTGTTTTCATATTATAAATCTAGACGTTTTATAATTCACCGCTTTTTTTTTTAATCACATGATACATTTAGTTTTCTGTTTAATGCAGTCAGAAAATTAGTCTGTAATTTTAACATTGGTGTCCAACTGCAAAATAATAACATGCAATATTCAACATGCAAAGATTCAATTTGGGCCCAGCAGGTCGTACTCTTTGACATGTTTTGCCAGTATCATGAAACTAGTTTATTTTAGATAAATTTATTAAAAATATAACAAGGTTGAGAAAAAGAAGAGGGGATGTGTTCCTTACTCCCCACTCATATCCCTCCACCCAATTTGGCCTGATTTCTCAAAACGATGGCTGCCAATTTGGTTCATAAGCTAATAAATTATAACCATTCTGTAGTTACTGCATGTGAATTAAATTCAAGAAAATATGGACTAATTTGCATTTTCCAGAAAATTTGACTTAAAAGGATGCATGCAATGAATACGAAGGTTTTAAAATGTTTGAAATGATGAAAGGTTTAATAGAAATTAATCTGCAGTATTTGTATATTTATCTTTGTCAAAGTTATGTTGACATCATCGATGCCTGTGAATGACAATAAAAAAATTATAATCCGTAGAAATTGTATACTGTTGTCAAATGATGGTGACATCATCAATGCCTTTGGGTGACAATATATTCCATAGAAATTGTATACTGCTGTCAAATGATGCTGACATCATCAATGCCTAAAGAGTGACAATATAATCCATAGAAATTGTATATCTTTGTCAAATTATGTTGACCTCATCATTGCCTTTAAGTGACAATATAATCCATAGAAATTATATACCGCTGTCAAATGATGTTGACATCCTCAATGCCTTTGAGTGACAATCCATAGAAATTGCATACTGCTGTCAAAAGCTGTTCATCATTGCCTTTAAGTGACAATATAATCCATAGAAATTGTATACTGCTGTCAAATGATGTTGACATCATCAATGCCTTCAAGTGACAGTATAATCCATAGAAATTGTATATCTTTGTCAAATCATGCTGACATCATCAATGCCTTTAAGTGACAGTATAATCCATAGAAATTGTATATCTTTGTCAAATGATGTTGACATCCTCAATGCCTTTAAGTGACTTTATAATCCATAGAAATTGTATACTGCTGTCAAATGATGTTGACATCCTCAATGCCTTTAAGTGACAGTATAATCCATAGAAATTGTATACTGCTGTCAAATGATGTTGACATCATCAATGCCTTTAAGTGACAGTATAATCCATAGAAATTGTATATCTTTGTCAAATGATGCTGACATCATCAATGCCGTTGAGTGACAATATAATCCATAGAAATTATAGACTGCGGTCAAATGATGCTGACATCATCAATGCCTTTAAGTGACAGTATAATCCATAGAAATTGTATATCTTTGTCAAATCATGCTGACATCATCAATGCCTTTAAGTGACAGTATAATCCATAGAAATTGTATATCTTTGTCAAATGATGTTGACATCCTCAATGCCTTTAAGTGACTTTATAATCCATAGAAATTGTATACTGCTGTCAAATGATGTTGACATCATCAATGCCTTTAAGTGACAGTATAATCCATAGAAATTGTATATCTTTGTCAAATCATGCTGACATCATCAATGCCTTTAAGTGACAGTATAATCCATAGAAATTGTATATCTTTGTCAAATGATGTTGACATCCTCAATGCCTTTAAGTGACTTTATAATCCATAGAAATTGTATACTGCTGTCAAATGATGTTGACATCCTCAATGCCTTTAAGTGACAGTATAATCCATAGAAATTGTATACTGCTGTCAAATGATGTTGACATCATCAATGCCTTTAAGTGACAGTATAATCCATAGAAATTGTATATCTTTGTCAAATGATGCTGACATCATCAATGCCGTTGAGTGACAATATAATCCATATAAATTATAGACTGCGGTCAAATGATGCTGACATCATCAATGCCTTTAAGTGACAGTATAATCCATAGAAATTGTATATCTTTGTCAAATTATGTTGACCTCATCATTGCCTTTAAGTGACAATATAATCCATAGAAATTATAGACTGCGGTCAAATGATGCTGACATCATCAATGCCTTTAAGTGACAGTATAATCCATAGAAATTGTATACTGCTGTCAAATGATGTTGACATCCTCAATGCCTTTAAGTGACAGTATAATCCATCATGGTTCATACAGACTTTTCAAACCTAAATTTAGGGCCTTTTTAGGGCCTTTTTAGGGACATTTTCGCTAAATTTAGGGCCTCAATATTTATAGCATAATTATGCGTTTGACTAAAATTCCTGCTTACTGCTACAGTAAAACCCCTCTAAAGTGACCCCTACAAGAAGATAGGTGGCAGCTTAATGCAGCATGATAGTATTGTAGAAAGCTCCTCTAATAGCTTTCTGAAAACTATAGTGCTGCATTAAGCAGTCACCTGTAAAAAAAAACACTAAATGTGTATATTGTAAACGGTTGCATTAGCTGGGTTTTACTGTATAAACCTGGACCTACCTAAGAATAAACAGTTTTCAGCTCTGTGGCCTTGTCCACAGGTATTCGAGGAGTAGCTTAGACTTACACTTATTTTTTTCAGAAAAAAACAACAACATCATTTAAATACTAATCAAACATTAAAAACACAAATTTAAGAAAAAAAAAAAAAAAAAAAAAAAAAATTATAGTAAAATATTTTATTTATTTTTTTAATTATACCCCACCCACTCCACCAAATTTTGGCCGCGATTTATCAAAAACGGCCGTGCAAAAATGGCTGCACGGTTGGCTCAGTCGTTGGCTGTGTAATAACTTCCCCTCTGAAATATAACCGAGTATGAATCAAACTGAGTACGATGTACAAATTACAAATCTAATTTCGTAGGAGTTGTCGTTCTTGAATTCATTCTATTTTTAGAAATTTCGTAGGAGTTGTCGTTCTTATTCATTCTATTTTTAGAAGCAACAACACCTTGACAGCTCAAATAATGTGCGAAATGAAATTTAGGGCTACCAAAACTAATTTTTAGGGCCGTATAGAGTAAATTTAGGGACTTTTTAGGGCCTGACATGCAATTTAGGGCCTTTTCAAGCAACTCATCAAAATTTAGGGCCTTTTCAAGTCTGTGCGAACCATGTCCATAGAAATTGTATACTGCTGTCAAATGATGTTATTATACCTCACTCAAAATTCTCTATGTAATTTCCCCATTCCCGATCAGTCAACAATTGGTATTATTATACCTCACTCAAAATTCTCTATGTAATTTCCCCATTCCCGATCAGTCAACAATTGGTTATGTTTCATGGTAATGTTTCATGGCATGAAACATTATCTCGTGCTTCTAAAAAAGAACGGTGGTTTCCTCAAGTGCTAAAAATAGAACGGTGGTTTCCCAGTTCAAGGGAGGTAACTATGGTATAAAATCTAGTCTATGTCAGTGAGCGCTTATTAAAAAGCGTGAATGACGTCATTAAGCGCTTGCAATTATTTACCAAACGACATTTTGCTGTCAGATTTATCAAAACAACAACATTGAACAAGAAATTTCGCGATTTGCAACAATTTCAGAAGAGGATCTTTCTCGGCTGGATTGTTCTAAGGACTCATTAAGCACCAAACGTACAATAGATCGCAGTGTATTTCGGAATTTTGATGTTTGGTATAATAAAATAAATATCACATCCCATGGAGGGTGATAGAACATATTGTCAACCCTCGATGTGGTAATGTCCCAATATGTTCTATCACCCTCCATGGGATGTGATATTTATATAATGTTTCATGGTAATGTTTCATGGCAAACATTTCAAAAATTTGTTTCAAGTTCTTTATTGTTGTTAATAAAAAATAATTGCTGATTAAATGAATTTTGATGTTTGGTATAATAAAATAAATATCACATCCCATGGAGGGTGATAGAACATAGTGTCAACCCTCGATAAGGTAATGTCCACCTCGGCTAAAGCCTCGGTGGACATTACCAATCTCGGGTTGACAATATGTTCTATCACCCTCCATGGGATGTGATATTTATATATTGACATCATCATGCAATGCCTTTAAGTGACAGTATAATCCATAAAAATTGTATATCTTTGTCAAATGATGCTGACATCATCAATGCCTTTGAGTGACAATGTAATCCATAGAAAGTATAGACTGCGGTCAAATGATGCTGACATCATCAATGCCTTTAAGTGACAGTATAATCCATAGAAATTGTATACTGCTGTCAAATGATGTTGACATCATCAATGCCTTTAAGTGACAGTATAATCCATAGAAATTGTATATCTTTGTCAAATGATGTTGACATCCTCAATGCCTTTAAGTGACAGTATAATCCATAGAAATTGTATACTGCTGTCAAATGATGTTGACATCATCAATGCCTTTAAGTGACAGTATAATCCATAGAAATTGTATATCTTTGTCAAATGATGTTGACATCATCAATGCCTTTGAGTGACAGTATAATCCATAGAAATTGTATACTGCTGTCAAATGATGTTGACATCATCAATGCCTTTAAGTGACAGTATAATCCATAGAAATTGTATATCTTTGTCAAATGATGCTGACATCATCAATGCCTTTGAGTGACAATATAATCCATAGAAATTATAGACTGCGGTCAAATGATGCTGACATCCTCAATGCCTTTAAGTGACAGTATAATCCATAGAAATTGTATAGTGCTGTCAAATGATGCTGACATCATCAATGCCTTTGAGTGACAATATAATCCATATAAATTATAGACTGCGGTCAAATGATGCTGACATCATCAATGCCTTTAAGTGACAGTATAATCCATAGAAATTGTATACTGCTGTCAAATGATGTTGACATCCTCAATGCTTTTAAGTGACAGTATAATCCATAGAAATTGTATATCTTTGTCAAATGATGTTGACATCATCAATGCCTTTAAGTGACAGTATAATCCATAGAAATTGTATACTGCTGTCAAATGATGTTGACATCATCAATGCCTTTAAGTGACAGTATAATCCATAGAAATTGTATATCTTTGTCAAATGATGCTGACATCATCAATGCCTTTGAGTGACAATATAATCCATTGAAACTTTATAGTGCTGCCTCACTGGAATACCATGATCCACCCAGTCACACAATACTGACACTTGGCCAACCAGTCGTTTTTACTTCCCTTTATATGTTGGATGTCAAGCTACTAGGGAGCTACTAGTACCATTTTTTTTTAAGTATACCGAGTCGCAAAAGAAAGTGGACACTGAGTTTTGTTTAAGAAATAGAACATCATTTACGGTGAATTATCGAGTAATATATCACGGTTTGGAGTTCAATTGTAAACAATAATTTCACTCGGGCTCGTGAAATTATTGTTTACAATTGAGCGACAAACCGTGATATATTACATGATAATTCACCGTAAACGATGTTCTATTTCTATTCTTATACTCCTAGAATGTGAAAATAACGCAAACATCTGAAATCTTTCGCATTGCTTTGCTTACTCTCCTAACGTTGCAAACATTACAGTGATATTTTTTGCATTGCCTTGCTTATTCTCCTAACGTTGCAAAAGTTACAGTGACTGTGATATATCGTTGAATATAACGAGATATTTTAAACTAGGCTATATAGTTCCGGTGTATTAGAATTAGATACAATTGTATAGAGGTTTTTTTAGAATTAAATTGACAAATTCCAAAACGAATATGCCATGTTTGGTACCAAAGTTTGTATCATTATTGCCAATATCATGTCATCATTTGTTTTTCAATAGGTCGAATCATTAAGGGACTGTCGCTTGATAAAGAGGATAGGGTGTAGAGTAAAATGTTCAAAGTGTCCAGTTTCTTTTGCAACTGAGTATATATTTGATGTGACTCGGCCGGGTATAGAACCCACGACATCCCGGATGCGAGGCGAACGCACTAAACCACTGAGCCACTGCGGTGACAAGGAAACATAATGTCAGGAGTTGGATTTTATGAATCTTAATTTTCAACATTTATTATATATCATTTTATTTTAGAGTACAATCCCTCAAATAGGCAAAAAAGTGCCTCTTACCAGCTATACTGGGTTATATAAATAGAGACAGCTGAGCATGCCTGAATAGTATTCTAATTTCATATTTTCCTGACACTTTCACTTGTTTAAAGAATTAAAACGTTTATACTAGTAATTATTATCATGTTACAGCAAATCAAGAAAATCACAATTCATCTATATCCACAAGGAGAGTGTAGAAAACATTGACTTTTCCCTAAATATATATGTGAATACATACCCAGATGGTTATCATTATCTCCCCACATTAAATGAGGCCTGCTAAACAATGTTAAAAACAGATTCCAGGAGATGTGTTTTGGCAATCAAATTGTAAATTCAGAAAGTAAACATTTCGCCTAAGATAAGAATGATGTAACACTCATCATGAAGAAACTGACAGAAATATCCTCATACTCCAACAAGGAAGTGTGGCAGTTATTAAATAACAATATATCCATTAACACAGTCCACCCTATTACATACTGCACTGGTTTTTGCTGAGAATGTCAAGATGCTCAACAACCACAGTGTCAAACACTGTAACTGTCAAACATATAAACACCTCAGCAGTAGCAGATTCAGATGGGGGTGAACACTTAAACAGGAGCAGATTTAGATGGGGTGAACACCTCAGCAGAAGCAGATTGAGATGGCGTGAATACTTAAAACAGTAGCCGATTTAGATGGGGTGAATACCAAAATAATAGCAGATTTAGATTGGGTAAACACCTCAGCAGAAGCAGATTGACATGGCGTGAATACTTAAAACAGTAGCCGATTTAGATGGGGTGAATACCAAAATAATAGCAGATTTAGATTGGGTAAACACCTCAGCAGAAGCAGATTTAGATGTGTTAAACACCTAACATAGCATATATAGATAGTGTGAGCAAATTTGGCAAAAATGAAAAAGAGAAAAAATAATGCTGTGTTCCCCAAAAAAATTATTGCACAATAAAATATTGTTGGTTAGCATTTTCCTCACCTACCCACACCTACACACTACAAATGTACGCTACCCAAAACTATGTATAGCAATTATGTGTTTACTGTCTTCACGCCCACTTACAGAAAATAATTGATCTCCCCCTACTATCCTGAGCATTATTTACAACCATAATATATCTCATTTCTGATATTTAAACCCTGAGTGATAAAGACAAATATAATACCATATTGGTTACACCCTGATGGAAAGCCTTTTATCTGCACATAATCTGCCTGAGTTTATTGTACATAATCTGGCCTGAGCATGCTGGAATCATTATTAGCAGGTCTTGCTGTCAGGTCCTGTCATAATCTATCATAAATTGCATGCATCACCATTATGACCTTTGTCCAAAAGAGGTGAGATGAAATTAGGATATACCAATATCCTTCATAATGTTCACCCTGCTCACATGATAAATAGACTCAACCCAGGTAACTGGGACAGATCAGAGTGATTTGCACCCGATCCGGTAACTGAGACAGATTAGTGTGGTTTGCATCTGATCGACATAAATCATCCCAGGTAACTGGGAAAGATCGTGTGGTTTGCACCAGATCAGATAACAGACGCATTAGTGTTGCATCTGATCAACATAATCATCCCAGGTAACTGGGACATTAAGTGTGGTTTGCACCAAATCAACAGAAACACCAATGTAAGTGAGTAAGATCAGTGATGTCATAATCGCCACAGGAAACAGGGACAAATCAGTGGGGTTTTCACCAGATCATCAGAATCATCACAGGTAGCCAGAAACGATCAGTTTTGTTTTGTACCAAATTAACGGATTCAGCACAGGTAACCAGGAATATCAGTGTGGTTTGCCCTAGATCCCACAGGTAAACAGGATGAATCAGTGATCAACAGAATCACCCAGCTAACCAGGTTAGTGAGACAGATTAGTGCTGCTTGCACCAGATCAACATATCACCCCAGGTACTTGAGACAGATCAGTGTTTCTGCACCAGTTTAACATTTGGTTTAGTTTTTCAATTATACACAATTAAAGTACTATAATTTCTAAACATTCAATTTCTGAAAAATTGAGTAAGCAAAAATAATTTAACACTTTAAAGGGACACATTGCAATCTTGAAGTTTTCATCTTTCATTAAAAATAGTGTCTCTACAGTTGTGTCTCTATCTATATTAATCTTGTATCATTTTGAATTGAAAACTGTTTGAATATATTAATTAAATAAAAAATTCAGGTTTCAATTTCTTTGTTATTCTACCAAGTTCGTAACATATTTAGTAATATATGTGTCAGCACAATTTGCTTTTATCTATTCTAATAAATTAATATTAATAAGTTATTTAGAAAAACTAACGGGATCATGTGAGTTTTAAACAAATCAAGATTGCCATGCATCCCTTTAAAAATGTGGTTCCAGTATAATTATTATGCTTTTATATGATTTTAGGAAAATTACAGGGCTTTTTAACCTATTTAAATGGGGCAGAAGTTCGGCCTTTCCCAATTGCAAAAATCTCTATTTTTTCCCAATCTGGGGTAAAAAATTCCCATCTTAAAAATATATATTGTTTAATAATTAGTGACAGACTTTACATAGTGTTAAAATAAATAATTTCTAAAATCTGATTGATGTTATACATAAACATACATTTTAATGAAAGTTTTCCCTTAAAAGAGGGTGCTGGCGTGGCGCAGTCAGTAGCGCGGCGATTTGTAACCGGAGGCCCCGGGTTCAATCTCCGGTGGTGCCACTGAGTTCCGTCGGTGTCTTGGGCAAGACACTTTACCTTAGCCTCGTCCGTCGGATGGGGACGTAAACCGGGCAGTCCGTGTATCGGTCTATCCTCCGAGCACGTTAAAGAACC
>JAWPHD010009613.1:0-101862 GCA_037043455.1 Cyrtodaria siliqua | reverse complement strand
CCTTAAAGGGACACAAGGCAATTCTTGACTTTCTTTTTCTCTGTTTGCATCTCTCGCCTGGAAATGGAGAAGATGACAATATAGATTATTTCAATTCAGAAATAATTCGTTATTTATCTCCACTTTTAAAACATGTTTGTGCGCAAGTAAAATTGTATTATTTTGTTTAATATGTTATACTGTTGTTATGTTTAACCTGGCATGTTTTCTTTCAATCAATTTGATGAAAATGAACGTTTAGAATGAGTGATTTTATTTGTAATTAAAGTTTTACATTTTGCGACTTTTAGTTTTATGGGGTGTGAACTAATTAATTTAAAAATAGAAGATGACCTAAGTCACATCTGTTGTAATTATTGTTTCTGATGGTCCGAAACATCGTGATTAATATATCTGAAAAAAAATCAGAAAGAAAAATTGAAAATGTAAAAGTTATAATAAAACAATAGCCCTTTAGTTTAAAAGTTTTGTTTAGTGGTGTTCGTGGCACGCTAATCTGTCCAGACAAAACAATGTGTATCTGTACACACTCGATTACCGTGCGTTTCATATGTAGGTTCATATTTATTACAATCACGTGCTAATGTGCTACCAATACATACTTGAAATTGAAGACATGTCGTCAAACAACCCGAATGACTTTTGGAATAAAATACGCAGACTGGGCCCCAGACAGGATAAATCGATACCCGTGGAGATTGTGGATCATGGAACTGTTACATCGGACGAAAACCGGGTGTTTGAGCGGTGGAAATTTGACTTTGAAAATTTGTATAACCGTGATAGTGACAGCGATTTCGATGACGTATTCTTCAATCAGAAAAAGTTACACAAACAACTTATGGAATTAAATATGTTGGATCCGTTATACACTCCTAATACACAACTTAACAGTAATATTACGATTGGGGAAATATCGAGTATTGTTATGAAAGCAAAAACGAGATCCGCCTGTGGATATGATACGATCCCGTATGCTGTACTTAAATTCCCTGGTATCATAGCGGTACTACAACAGCTATTTCAATTAGTGATGGATACCGGTCTCATACCTACGCCTTGCAGAAAATCTATCATTTGTCCTATTTTGAAAGACACAAATAGTGACGCTCGATTACCCATAAACTATAGAGGTATTAGTTTGCTTTCCTGTGTCAGTAAGCTGTATAGCTCATTCATAAACAAGAGACTGACTTCATACTTAGATGAAAATGACATTTTAGCAGACGAGCAGAATGGATTTAGGTCAGACCGCTCATGTGAAGATCACATTTTCACACTGGATAGCATCACCAGAAACAACAATTCTATTGTCACGGCTTTCATAGATTTGAAGAAATGCTTTGATTTTATCGATAGAGACATGATGTTATACAAGTTGCTAGTGAACAGAATTGACGGGAAAATATACAATTCCATAAGGAGCATATACACTAGTTCAATATCATGCATACGGATTAACAACAAACTCACGGACTGGTTCAACTGTTCAACCGGCGTGAAACAGGGTGATAATTTATCGCCGACACTCTTAGCCATATTCGTCAACGACCTTGTAAAGGAAATCAACGACCTTGACCTCGGGGTCATGGTAGACGATACATCGGTGTCGATGCTGCTCTACGCTGACGATATTGTTTTCATCGCCCACTCGGAAATAAATCTACAGATAATGCTTGATAAAATGCATGACTGGTGCAAACGTTGGAGAGTTCTAGTGAACACTGATAAATCTAAAGTCGTCCACTTCCGGAAGGGCCGCACGCAACGTAGTGATTACCAATTCCATATTGGAGATAATATCCTGGAGACAGTCGATACATACAAATACCTTGGGATTATATTACATGAAAAACACGACTTCAGCTATAATTGTGACACCCTTTCAAAAGGTGCCGGTCGAGCACTTGGCAGTGTTATTTCAAAGATACACAATTTAAAACAGTGTGGATTTAATACCTTTCATAAATTGTACAACTCGTGCATTGTAACAATTTTGGATTATAGTGCTTCCGTGTGGGGATTTAAACATTTTCAATCAGCAGACAACGTCGAGAACCGTGCCATACGATACTTCATAGGGGTACATAGGTTTACACCGAAACTGGCACTTATAGGCGAGACGGGATGGCTACCTAGTAACTACAGACGATGGATTACGATGCTTCGATATTGGAACAGACTCGTGAAACTCGATGACAATAGACTGACAAAACGGATATTTAACTCTGACTATCAACGATCAAATAGGATTAATAACTGGTGTAGTGAAGTGAAAATCATTATGTCCAGACTAGACTTAACTGTTCATTTTACCAATAAAATTACAGTTAATATGGAATGTGTAAAATCAAAACTGACGGATTATTATGCAAACGTATGGGCTAATGATTACGAAAAGGTGCCAAAGTTGAGGACTTACAAATCATTCAAGGGCCATTTTTCATGTGAAGATTATCTTGCCATGGATTTAAAAAGAAATGAACGCGCTATATATGCTCAATTCAGATGCGGTATCTTACCTTTAAGAATTGAAACTGGACGCTATGTTGGTGAAGCACCAAATCAAAGACTGTGTACTTTATGTCAGTCCGGATTAATTGAAGACGAGACTCATTTTCTAGTGAAGTGTCCTTTATACAACAACATACGAACTGTGATATTCGGTGAAATTATTTCAAATGGAATATATGAAAACATGACAGACTCTAATAGACTGATTTTCCTGATTCATAACCACACAAGAAAAGTTGTAAAATTTCTTGTTAAAGCTTATCTTTTTAGAAGAAGTGTGTTATATAACTCGTAACTGTAAACATGTGGTGCAATTATTGAACTAAACTGACACTATTTATCGCAATATATATAATATTTATGAATGAACCCTTTGTAACTTTAATTGTATTGTAAATTGTACATTGTGAGCTCATAACAGTATTTTCTATTATGTTTAACCATGTTGACTACTTGTAAACTATAATTATAAGGTGACTTATAGGTCCGTTGGGCCGGGTGTTTCTCTATGCATTTGTATTAAATGTTTGTTATTTGCGTATACACATGTCACTATAATAAAATATTTACTTACTTACTTGATATCAACACGTACGTACGCGTATCTCGTACGTTAGCGTTTATAAAAGCTTACGCAGCTCTTGCGAAATTATTGCTTTATAAACACGAACATATGCATACTTAAATGATCGTAAATACTGAAAGGAGATCCCTTGGAAGCAACAAACACAAACAATTGAGAAAAGTAGCAAACTCGGTTTTATTGAATCTGTTCATGAGAAGTAATAAAACGTGCCTCTCACGCTCCCTAGCACCGGCTTAAGGTTTTTTACACTTACGTACGTGAGATTTACACGAAAGTTCCTGTTGCACGTGTTTGATAAAATAACCCTCTCGTGCATACGAGTTGCACCTATACACGTAATACTATATTCTTGCATGATTGTGTTATGAACGTTCGTGCTATTTATCATGTACGTGTATGTACTTCTAGTACACATTTTCGAGATAACAACATGATACCAAACACGTACGCTCATAAAGTGGCATTAAGCCACAGGCGGTGACAGCTCCATTATACAGTGATACATCCTAATGTAGAACATCTCAATATGGATTAAGTCCGAGTTAATGCCCGAGACTTTTTTCTCTTGTTTGTGTCTGCTTCTTCCAAGTGATTCCTTTTCCATTATTTATTAATTAAGTTCAGGTAATCAATGTAGGTTAAACGTCGGTCATTATGCTTCCAGTTCATTCCATTACTTTTAAGTTTCCCACTTCAAAAGAGCGGCAAGTTCCAAAGCCTTTTATGTTTGTGATTTTATATCTTGCCTTTAAGGTTTATTCATCTTTGTAATTAGTGTTTGTTTCTGTATGTCCTTTGGCTGACTGTGGACCTTGAACATTACATTTCCTGTTCGACCTTTATAACTATTTTTATAATAAAGGTGAATGATACTTTAACATTCGATGAAAGGATTTCATAGTGTGCATTACCATATCGAATATGGTGTGAGTTTTACGGTGTTCACAGAGGGAGCCAAAAGTAAACTGGAGTAAATTAGAACCCAGTGATCAGACGTAAATAACCAACACAGTCCGAAACTTAGGTTAGGTATAGATACGACTCTTACTAATACGACATGAACGATAACGACTTCCTGTAAGAGACGTGTCATGCTATAAAAGCAGAATCAAAAGAAAATGTCTACACTGCACTTAGTCCTTGAGCTGGCTATATACCCTATTCCCCACCCCAAGGGGAATTTTGTAGGGTAGGATTTTCTGAAAGTTCATACAAAAAAGCTTGAAAATGAAACATGGGTGCCATCTGAGCATTGGGGCGTTTGTGTGTAACGCACGTGACAATTACGTTACCATAATAATTCAAGAACACCTTCAATACATTTGAATATGAGTAAAACATGTGCATATGAACAACAAATACTACCTATAATATGTTATTTATGAACTGTTTAATTTAGACAACAGAATGCAAATATGAAAATATACTGTAGTTTACGTTACACCCTGTTCGTTACCAAAAAATATAAATACAGTTAATAATAACTAGATCGTAAGTTACCAAAAGAGGCCATCCCCACTCTAGGGATATATTTTCCTGAAAGGGTATGCATTTGCTACAAATGAATTGTGTTTGCCAAATGAGAGTGGGGATATAAGGGCGTGACATCCATTTGAAATACGTTACCATTATCATTTTTTGAAAATGTAATGCTCAAAAATTGTTTATATGCAACAAAACGGTATGTATATTTTATATTATTTATCAAATATGTTAAAAACCAAAATCTAACGAAGAGAACAAATTTCCAAAAGACAGTATAGTTTACGTTACGTAACATTGACAGGAAATGTACGTTACCATTTAAAGTTATTTGTCATACACATTGAATGTTTCCAGAAATAAAATGTGCGTGTATATATAGATGATACGATACGTAAAATAAACACGAAAGTTACGTTACCATTTAAAGTTACATGTAATATTGGACGTTTCCTGAAATAAAGGTGCTAGTACTGTACTTTTAACTATGATTTTTTTTTAAAGTAAAATTAAAATATAATGTCTAAAAATAAAATAATATATAATAAGTAAATATTTTTAAATGATTTATTTTAAAGTAAAATTAAAATATAATGTCTAAAAATAAAATAATATATAATAAATAAATATTTTAAAATATCTCATAAATCAGAAAAATAGTAATTGCACTATAAACTAATGGGAGCTTATCCGATTTTGACAATGTTTTTTTTTACTAGCTATGGCATCTTCTCATACAATGTATCCTGCTTTTGAGACAAACCCCAAAGAATAATAATATTTTGTCCGTATGCAATGTAAGTTAGTCTTGCCTTATTCTGATTACTAGTATTTGAACAACACAATACTAATAATACTAACTCTTATCAAAGACTGACACAAATGAAAATGACATATACATATATTTACCTTCACTCTAACGCCTATGTCCAATGTTCTTTGAATATGACCATTGGAACTACGCCAGACATATTCCAGTATATTTACACACAACTATTCAAAAATCACCATTCAAATTTTCCGGATAACATCATTGGATTCAGGATAAAGTATGCAGCATACCAGGAATACCACTGGGGCATTATAGGTCAATGTAGAGCAAAGCTGCTAGAGGCCACTCTCCAGATGGCAAATATGGCATCAGACGTTATTCTTTGGGCAAAGAACTGCATCCATCCCAAACAAAGAACCAGGAGAAAGACTTGAGAAGAGCCACAGAATCTATCATTGTTTTTTCACAAACCCAATTCCGAGTTGATATCAATAACTATGAGCTATACCTCCGATCTTCCATATTTCAGCATAGAGAGATGTATATGATGATCTATTACATCATCAGGTTGAGAATACCATGACATATTTATCAATGACTTGTTAATTGACAAGCCGACCCGATCTATAACACACTATATTTGGTTAATTGGTTCCCCTTATTATATCCTCCAGGATCAGTACCATGGTCCCTTGCAACAGCTGATGGCAATTCAGTTAGAACTGACAAAGCCAAATTGATCCACTGCTTTGAAGTATCTGTTGAGCCAGCTACACAGGGACCTACTGAATATAGGTATGTGTGTAACGGTAACGCAACACCTCACAATCAGCCCTCGGTTCCTGGTACGTTTAACTATTTGGCAGGGATGGTGTTTGATATACTTACCAAAGCACCTTGAGTCGACTTTGTGAAAGACACTTGCGTTCCTAGATCTATCAAGTATTTGTTTGCAAGAGGCAGGGTGAAACTCAAATTTTCCTGTTGTTACATGAGTAATCGCGACAATACGACACAATTCATTAATCGCATTTTCGGCCGGTGGCAAACGGACAGATATGCACCTAACCTCCAAGGTCATGGAACCTACTCTGTCTGGGAAAAGAAGTTCTCGGCTTACCATTGTAGATGGCATATTTGTCTTGGCTGATGGTAAGGAACATCTGTTTCATCACAGGAGGAAGTAGACATCAGAATTAATCAATCCTCACCAACATCAGAAACAATCGTGGTGCATTCTCCTGACACAGAAATACTGATCCTGCTTTCAAAAAAAATGATTCAGTAATACAACCATATGTCATGTTTGCCACTGTGATGATTAAAAAAGGAGATGTTAAATGTGAAACAAATTGTAGAGGTTAAGGGGTCTGATAATTGCTCTTTACTACACACACTACATTGACTTACAAGCTGAATTTGTAGAGAGAGGCACGGCTGTCCCGTTGAAGATGATTAAAAAGCACAGAGAGTTTGTGTCAATTTGGATTGCTCGAACAGCAGCATGAATGTTCGAACGAACTTCAAAACAAGTACGGAGATTACGGAGAAGATAGTGTGCTGCCTATATGTCAAACATCTTTACACGGATGTCAAATATGTTTTCGCGAAAATTCAAAGGGCACAACTAGAGTTTTTTTCCGCCGTGTCAATTTTCTGTAATCATGGTTTTGAAAATGCACACTTTCAAGTGTTTTTGTTGCACCATACTGACCAACATTAACCAGACGCAGAAACAAATGAGAGAAGATAAAGAAATGAATACATGTCCTGAGAGTTGCCCACCAAGGAAAGGATTATCATTGCCAGAACAGAACATAACTGAACAGAACGTTATTTACATCTCATGAATTCCATTGGGAGCTCGACTTGTAAGTGAGGAGGTGTCGATTCTTACGTATGTCGGTGGGAGGGGGTGGTGTACAGTACTGGTTCTACCCAGAAAAAGTGGGTGGTCTGCCTCCACCACAAAAAATCCACCGTCATATATAACCTTACATGTATTGAAAATGACGTAAAACGCCATATAAACAAAACAAACATATAGAGTAAGAGGAAATCACAAATAATATTTTACAAGGTGTGACCAAATACAATGAAAATTGTTCATTTTAGTACATTTTATTGTTGGGAGAAACAAATGCTATTTGTAAGCAGTGTTCCTACTGGTATATTAATATTCCAACAATGCTGGATGTTGTCGATTTTTGAAATTTTGCCAATCATTGTATTAAGTTCGACATAAAGCATTGATCAAGTAATACAGTTCACTGCACTTAGCGACTCTTCTCTTTGTCTCGGAAATGAACTGGGCCCTTTCTTTCATTTTGCAAACCATTGTATATAGCCTAAGACTGAATGAATGAATGGTGTTTTACGGCACGTCGACACAAAGATACGTCATTTGTGCGCAAAAACTGATGAATGATGAAGAAATGAAGGATTAATTAAAATTTAATGTAAGTATATAAAGATAAAATTATTTACAAGTAAGGGTGAAATGGTAGTAATATAAACTATAAACGTAAATCAACAAATGCCCGAAAACGGGTATATAAAGAGGTAAATTTATATAAGAATATAATATAATGATTTATATAGTCTGACTTCCTTCAGGAAATCTAAAACTAGACTAAAATCTACAGTATTAAATAACTCGGTCATAGTATTGACATTGTAGTACCTTTGACGCATAGGATCAAAGTCCACACTTTCCAGCAATATGTGTTTGACCGTTAACGTTGCAAAGCAGGGTATACATTCTGGTAATTGCTCACCTTGTAATACATATGAATGAGTATAACGTGTATGCCCTATCCTGCACCGGGCTAGGACAACTACCTCTCGACGAATGGGTCTACTAGAAGAACGCCATTCTCCGAGTAACGGTTTACTTGAATGGAGTTTATTGTTAACTGACAAATCCCAAGCGGTTTGCCAAGAGTTACGAATATATGTGTTAATACAACTTTTGAAATCAGTATAAGATAATTTGGTATTAGATATATGTAGACCTAATGCTGCCTTAGCAGCACTATCAGTTCTATCATTACCACGTATTCCTACATGGCTTCGAAGTCAGCAGAAAATAATACCATTATCAATTATAAGAGAATTGTACTTTTCTAAAAGTTGAAGCACAACTGGGTTATCATGTTTCATATTACCAAGTGCTTGAAGAGATGAAAGGGAATCAGAAAAGACCACAAAATGGTCATCATCAGATTCCTGAATATAATTTAAGGCAAGTTCAATTGCCTTAAGTTCAGCTGAAAAGATAGAGGCCTTGTCAGGCAGGCGGCTCTTTATGCTGTGTTTGTGAACAACAGCTGCTGCAGCTACCTTATCTCCATCTTTAGAACCATCTGTGTATATATGTTGAAAGTTACTGTATTTCGATTTAATTTCATTAAATTTGCTTTGAAAGACAGTGGGGTCTGTACTGGATTTGTTACTATTACAAAGATCAAAAATAATTGTTGGTGTTTCCAAAGTCCACGGTGGAATTTGTGGTACTTTGTACTTGGCAATCAAATTTAGGTCGATTTCAGTGTCTCTTAATTTTGGTTTAATACGTAGACCAAATGGTCAAATAGCCTTCGGTTTTTCGATCAAAAAGAGGTTCACAACTAGGATTAAAAACATTATCGAAAGTTGGGTTTGAAGGGTTAGATTTTAATGTAATGGCATATTGAAGGTCTAATTTGTCCCGTCTATGAGACAGTGATGGTTCATTAGGTTCAACATATAGACTTTCGGCTGGTGATGTACGAAAGGCACCTAAGTCGAGTCGTAATCCTTGATTCCGTATAGGATCGAGCATCTGTAAGTATGACTTACGAGTCGATCCATATACTATTGAGCCGTAGTCCAGCTTGGATCTGATAAGAGATCTATAAAGTTGTAAAAGGACTTTACGATCCGCTCCCCAGTTAGTGTTTGCAACAACTTTAAGTAAATTAAGAGCTTTAAGGCACTTGGCCTTCAAGTATTTAAGGTATTTAAACGTTAATTTACGGTCGATTATATGACCAAGGAATTTTGTCTCATCCACTACTGGTATTGGTGACCCATCCAGTGTTAGATGAGGGTCTTCATGATGTTTACATAGTTGACAAAAGTGCATACAATTAGTTTTAGATTTAGAAAATTTAAAACCATTTTCATCCGACCAGGTCTGAAGTTTATTCAGACATTGTTGCCGTTGTCTCTCAATAGTGTTCATGTTTTTTGCACGATAACATATAACGAAGTCGTCAACATATAGAGAGCAATCCACACCAGGATTGATGCATTTAAAGACATCCCACCAGCCTAATCCATCCTACAGAAATAGTGGGGGCATAATTATGATTGTTTTTTTCATGCATTGTGAGAAGTACGAGAACTTCATGCAAAATTGGAGATTGGTATGTACCGTTATATTATGAGCCCCCGACAAACAATTTTAAATCCGATTTAATTATTTCTAAATTGTATGTGTAACAGTACCAACATGATTTAATTTCAATATTTTTAGTATTGAATTTGCAGATTTTACCTTTTTAATCTGCCATATTTTAATGTTTCTATTCGAAACAGTAAAATGAACATTTATCAATTGTAAAGAAACATTGCACATTGTAGTTTTATATAAAATTATGTCAGGGCCTCAATAAATATTTTCCACAGTAGAGGATTAACAAGTTTGTGATCGTCTCTAGCTGTAAAGTGTCCGTGATCTTTTGATTCTGGTGTGATGTCTTTAACTATACTGTTAATTTTTATACTAAAAAGGGTGACAGAGAGTATGCTGCCCTGTGGCACACCCATCTCCTGTTCATGGATGTCAGAGAGGGTTGAACCCATTCGGACACGAAACTGTCTGTCCTCTAAAAAATTCTCTAATATTGCTAATCGACCTCTAAGACCAAGGTTATGAAGATCATTCATGATACCGTACTTCCATGCAGTATCATAAGCTTTCTCCAAGTCAAAAAATACAGCGACTAGATGTTCTTTCTTTACGAAAGCTTCCCTAATAATGATTCAAATCGAATGAGATTGTCTGTTGTGCCTCGTTGGCGCCGGAATCCACTTTGATACTTTGTTATCAGCTTGTAAGATTCCAGGTACCAAACGAGTCTCTCATTAATCATTCGTTCCATGGTTTTACATATACAACTCGTTAAAGCAATAGGGCGAAAATTTATTGGGTCCGTATGATCCTTTCCAGGTTTGGGGACTGGAATAACGATTGCTGCCCGCCAAGAATCGGGGAAGTTTCCGGTCACATAAGCCTTATTAAATATATCAAGAAGTGTAGAGAGACAAGTTTCAGGTAAATGTTTTAATAATTGATAATGGATATCATCAGGACCAGCTGATGTATCATGAGCCTTTTTAAGGGATTCTCGAAGTTCTTTGAGAGTGAACAGTTGATTGTATTTCTCTAAATTTTTAGACTTGAAATTCAGCTTCTTCTGTTCTTTTAGTTTCTTATTTTTTTAAAAATTTGGTTGACAATTTTCAGAAGTAGAATTTTCAGAAAAAGTTTCTGCCAAAGTGTTCGTAATATCTTTGACAGAAGTAATATCCTCATTATCAGTTTTAAGATGATTTACACAACTAGAATTACCTTTACCGTTTATTTTCCGGACCATGTCCCACGTCTTCTTAAGAGATGAACGAGAGTTCAGCCTAAAGATATAAAATCTCCAGGATTTCCTCTTGCTATCCTTAATAGTACGACGGGCTTTCGCACGAAAAACTCTAAATTATTTTGAGTTGACCGCAAGTTAAAAGCATTCAATGCAGCTTTACGATCGCTGACTGCCTTTTTGCAGTCATCACCGTACCATGGTTTATGTGGGCGTTTTGGATTTGCCGAGGTTTTTGGAATCGTTTGATCAGCTATATCATGAAGGGTTTTGGTAAAAAGAGCAGTTGCGTCTTCAACATCCTCGAAAACGGAAGGCTTCAACTGTTCCTCACTAAGAGATTGAAACGTATCCCAATCAGCTTTGCGAAGTTTCCATCGTTGCGTTTTTTCGAGAAGTGGAGGGCCGATATTTTCAAGAAATAAGGGGAAGTGGTCACTTCCACATAGGTCGTCACCAACACTCCACGAAAAATCCATCCAGAGTGTTGGATCGCTCATTGTTAAACAATGGAAGAATGAGAGCCTGTAGCTGGATGTAAATAAGTATGTGATTTGTTATCATTAAAAAGACACAAATTATTTTTGCTAAGAAATGTTCAACTTTCTTGCCTTTATCGTTAATACAATCCCAAATGTAGTTGTGTGCATTAAAATCACCAAATAGTATAAATGGTGTTGGCAATTGTGCAACTAGGTGATTTAAATCTGTAAGTTCTAGTGAAGAACTGGGCGGTAAATATAAGGAGCATATTGTTATAGCTCTGTGCATCGTAACACTGACCGCAACAGCTTGCAAACCAGTTTTCAACGCAACAGTTCTGTGAGGAATGTTTCGATTCACTAGAATCGAAACTCTTCCAGAAGCTTTATCACCTGTATCACAAATATAGTTATACAATGAATACTTTTAAAAGGTATCTTATCAGTAGTCTTCAAGAAAGGGTTGTGTTTATTTAAAAGTAAGGTGATTTCATCGTAATTAGGTTTTAAACCTCGGCAGTTCCATTGAATGACCTTATTTGATTTTGATGTCATTAAGGCGGACGTACGGGTATACGACCTTTGGGTTTGACAGAACTTGGTGACTTTGGAGATTTTGGGAGTTCCAGATATGCTGGATCAACCTCCATCTCCAAGTCTCCTAATCTGTTGTGCAGTTCAATCGGATCATCAGATCCTTTTGACTGTTCCCTAACCCGGGAGTTTTCTTTTTTCTTACTGTCACGGCCATGGCAGCAGTTCTGCTTGGTGACGAACTCTTGGGAGAGGATTTCGTCGGATTTGACGAACCCTTGGAAGAGTTCGTCGGATTTGGTAGACTCTTGGTTGCACCAGAGTTCGTCGATTTCGAAATAGATGAAGTAGATGCAGTAGGTGTAAGAATTGTTGAAGATTTAGTTGAAGGAGTTTTAGGCATGGAAGCCACAAGATGTTTGGGAGCCATAGGAGGCTTATTTAAGAGGACCACAGTTTGAGAGGCTGAAGATGTTTTAGAGGATTCCTGAACAGAGATGGGAATAGTAGCAAACCTGTCGGAGCCTATTGGCCAGGTTATCACGGTCTGCACCGCGATAGATCTGGTAGCTTGTTTCCCAACCCTACTCGCATCGGCATATGATTTGCCAGATGGAGTGGGTGGAGTAAGACTCTCAACAAGTTTTCTAGCTTCTGGGAAGGAGATATTTTTTCTATTTTGATTTTCTGTATTTCCTTCTCGTGTTTCCACTTCGGACAATCCTTAGAGAAAGCCCCGTGGGTCCCCTTGCAGTTAACGCAAGAGGCGGGATTTTGGCAATTAGCGAAGTCACTATGACCCTCCTGGCCGCAACGGGCACAGACGGGAGCAGCTCGCTTGCATCTTTCTCTATGGTAACCAAAGTGTTGACAGTTGAAACAACGAAGAGGATTTGGGATGTAGGGGTCAACTGGTAAAATGATATATCCAGTCTTGATAGTCTTCGGGAGGTTTGGTGTGCTGAGGATAAGCACAAAAATATTGGTAGGAGTGGGTATGCCATTCCGCCTCGTACTGATGCGCGTTACCTGTCACACCTTGGGACTTAAGGTTGTGGGTCATTTCTTCAGGGGTGCAATGCTCCAGTTCCCTGGAGCGTACCACACCCTTTGAAGAGTTGAGAGAGTTATGAGGTATCACCTCAACAGCAATGTTGACAAAGGTCTTGATTTTAAGAATGTTGTCGGAGTGAGCTTTTTTACTGAACTCGACGAGAAGTTTGCAAGATTGAAGTTTTTTCACACTCCTTGGCTCACCGGCAATGCCGAGTAAAGCCTTGGAGATTGCAAAAGGAGAAAGTTTTGTAATTGGCCTGGTTTCATCCAAAGAGATAATTGTCAGAAACCGAGGCCAATTAAGATTGGAGATATCAGGGTCAGAATCTGAATCAGAATCGTCCCTAGGGCGTTTAGCGTCTCTAGAATAGTTTTTATCCGTACAATCAGTAGTTTGTGCGTGTTTTTATCCCATAATGGGTGATAGCAATTCATTTTCCACGTTTCTCACCCGCCTCGGAGTCCAACAAGGGGACATTTGCTATGGATATCCAACAGACAAATGCCAAGAATACGTGAAGAATATACTCATATAAAACTAACGCATCAGACCCCCATACCACCCAGCGGACATAACCCCTTAACTAAAAAGTCGAAGAGCCGCACTTATGTTCCGCCTAAAAGTGGTACGAGTATAGCCATATAGCGTTTAGAAATACATGATTAGCCCTAGCGCCACCGCCATAAAGGATCCTTTCTACATTATGTTTAAACAGGACAAAATAAAAGGGAACAAGATATTAAACGAGAGGGATTGAGAGACATTTGAATTAAACAAGAAGCTAGGATCCCGTATAGCTGGCGTGACAAACCGATTGATCAGATCGGGCTAATCTGACCGCCCGTCTAGTGGAAGTCCGGACCAAAGTGGTGTGTTGTAACGTGGAGATAACTACCAGATCTCAGGCGTGTCTTTATTTGTAACTACATGTTCATCAGCTCATGTCGAAATCGGGTATTTAAGCGAGCAAGTATAACGTAGGACATCATTTATTGTATAGACATCGACCAGTGCACATCGTACCTGTACACAGGTAACATTATGATTTACAGAAGAAAAACAGATTTGCCTTTTTCGGACCTCGAACACACGACCTTCTGATTTCAAGTCAAGTGCTCTATCACTGAGCTATAACGCTGCTGGAGAAAATGGTATACAAACTACAATTTATTATGAGGCAAAATAACTTAACATAGATTTAAACGCAAATCAAGATGAATCCATAAATATATAGACCATCTTGTCGGACGTGTAAATTAGCATTGCCTGGTGTAATACTATATGTTATCAATATGAAACCAATATTCCGCCTCAAAACAACCATATATCGACTTGTTATTTAGCGCATGATGAGTTTGTTTGTGTGCTAGTTATTACGTAATGCCAATTTAGTGTTAATAATGCTAGAACAAACCAATAAATAGCCTTGGTTTGGTGGTTAAATGTACGGCCTTCAAAACTTAAAAGCGCAACGGCCGTGGTTCAAATCGCGTTCCGGGCAAGTACTTTTTTTATCACATGTATTCTGAAGCCTTATATTTATCGATGTTACCTGTACGAAGGCTAAATAAAAATGTGAAATTTTACGCATCGATTTCTGCCTTATATACCGACTTTTGGGGTGTTCGTCGTTTTAAAACTATTTCACACGTGACTCATTCATATTCATGAGTTATTACCAGTTATTATAGAGGGTATGTAGCTTTAATGCCAATTTTGAACAATATCGTTTTTTTCTATTGAATTTATTTAAATTGGTGTTTTAGTTATATTTAACATAGCTTGAACTAATTATAAATATCATGCGAGTTTTCTTGGTTAAGGAATACATCGGACGTATATACCTATTTTTCTGGAGAATAACCGGCAGCTATAATAACATAGTTCAGTGCTGATGTATTCTTGGTATCCGGAAAATATCGTTTACAATACAACCGTTTCTTTTCTACCATCATAATGGTTAACAATAGCAATCCTTAGGCTAAAGAACCTTCAACCTCAAGTTAACTTTTCTGACTGTCGCTTTTTTTCTATGTTTGCATCTCTCTAATTGAAATGGAGAAATATGACAATATATATTATTTCAATTCAGACCTTGTTATTTATCCCAACTTAAACATATTGGTGTGCAAGTTAAATTGTATTCTTTTGTTTATGTTAGACTGTTTCTATGTATATTAATCTGTTAAGCGTTTTCTTTCAATCAATTTGATGAAAATGGAGTTTAGAATGACTGATTTTACTTGTAATTAAAGTATTACATTTTGCGACTATTAGTTTTATGGGATGTGCAACTGATTAATTATAAATTATAATACACCCGCACTATATTGCCTAGTTTAAAATATCTCGTTATATTCAACGACATATCACTGTAATGTTTGCAACGTTAGTAGAATAAGCAAGGCAATGCGTAAGGTATCACTGTAACGCTTGCAACGTTAGGAGAGTAAACAAAGCAATGCGAAATATTTCAGATGTGTGCGTTATTAGAATAGAAATAGAACATCGTTTACGGTGAAATATCTTCGGGCTCGTGAAATTATTGTTTACAATTGACCTCCAAACCGTGATATATTACACGATAATTCACCGTAAATGATGTTCTATTTCTTAAATAGAAGATGACCAAGAAGTGACATCTGCAGATCGAAAACATCGTGATTAATCTGCCTGCAACATGTCAGAAAGAAAAAATGAAGATGTAAAAATTGTAATAAAACAAATATACATTCAGTTTTAAAGTCTAGACGCACACAAATAACCACGCGATAACCAGCGTTTCATATGTAGGCTCATATTTATTACAAACACGTGCTAATGTACATGTACTACCCCAAATCCCCCACCCCCCACCCCCCCACCCCAATATGTTTTTGATATTAACATGCACGCAGTATCAAGTACGTTTGTGTTTATACAATTTACGCAGCTCTTGCGAACGTTTTACTATAACGACACGAAAGTAGCAGACTCGGGTTTATTGAGACTGTTCATGAGAGGTATTATAAAATAGCAACACCTCTCACGCCCTCTAGCCCCGGCTTAAGTCTTTTACACTTACGTCCGTGTGATTTACCCGAACGTCCCTGGTGCACGTGTTTGATACAATAACCCTCTCGTGCAGTGCATACTAGTTTACGTATAGTCGCAAATACTATATTATTGCATAATTGTGTTGTGAACGTTCCTGCTATTTATCACGTACGTGTGTTTGTTTCTAGTACAGATACATGATACCAAACACGTACGCTCATTCGCTGCCGGAACGGCAGCGACTCTTATATTGCACATGGTAAGGTAGTAATGAATAGTTTCTTTGAGTTTTTTCACTTTGATAACGCAATCTTATAATTACTCATGGTAGCAATGAACAGTTTATCTGTGTTGTAATGCACGCTAACGCAAACGCGTCCCATACATGTGAGTAATTGCATTTCTGTGCTTTTGTGTACTTTAGCACGTCGTGCTACAAAGGTGAATATTGCATCAATTTGTAAGGCATGTCAAGGATTCGCCCACCTTGATTAAAAATGTTTCGTAGCACAAATTGGGAAGAAAGTGTCTAGTAAAACAAACGGTCATGGCGTGACAACTCTTTTTTTGAATATTGTTTTAACACCCGTGACTTGGTCTGTTATTATGTTAAACTTTGTTCCCAGTTCCTACCCAGAAATAATGCTATTTTCTCTCGGCAGCTATTTTACGCTTGCGTAAAATCTTGCTTGTATACATTTGACATTAAGCCTATTCAGTGATACGTTCTAATGTAGAACCTGTCAATATGGACTACGTGTATTTAAATTATATGACAGATGCCCGAGACTTTCTCCCTTTTTTGTGTCTGCTGCTTCCAAGTGATTCCCTTTCCATTATTTATTATTAATGTTCAAGTAATCAAAGTAGGTAAATACAATCTCGTATAGTTCAAACGTCGATCATAATGCATCCAGTTCATTCCATTAATTTTAAGTATTCCACTTAAGGACATATTTCCTAATATTTCCCATCGCTACTTGGTCATTAAAAAAGGCATGGACATCTTGTTCTTGGTAATTGAAAAAGGCATGGAAATTTTGTTTATTTACTGACTGCATGCTCCATGGTATATAAATTGAGGCCCGCTTGTAGTTTTTTCTTTGTGTTACATTGCTATATTAGATATTGTCTTGGGTAAGAGAAGCTAAACACAACTTTGTAATTTAGAAAAGCATATTCATAATTTAACTAGTTTAAATACAAAACTTGTCTGACATTTCTTTATTGTTTCAAGAACAAGAATGATAGCAAAGCATTAATTGAACAGTTTTCTGCTGTGTATTTATATTTTACTGCACACAAAAAGGCTGGGCCTCATAATCTGAATCAAAATTGAATATCACAATTTTCTCATGAAATTGCATGAATAACAGTGATTTACAGTTACGTATAGAAATACTCTCTCCAACCACGCCACCCCACCCCACCCCTTTTTATGTTTGTGATGTCATATCTTGCCTTTAAATTTTATTCATCTTTGTAATTAGTGTTTGTTCCTGTATGTATTTTATTGACTGTGGACCTTGAATGCTACATTTCCTGTTCGACTTTTATATCTACTTTTATAATAAAGATGAATGTTACTTTAACATTTGATGAAGGGATTTCATAGTGTGCAGTATCATATCGAATTCACAGAAGGAGCCTGAAATAAACTGAAGTACATTAGCACCCAGTGATCACACGTAAGTAACCTACACAGTCCGAAACTAAAATGGTGCCTGAATTGAGTCACCGGTTAGGTCTTTTTATGATAGTTTTACGGGAGCTTTTTTTAAAACAAATGCAGTAGTAGGAGGAAATAAAAAAAAATTGGAAAAATGAGGAGTCGATAAAAAAAAATAAAATAAAATAGAAAATTTCAGATTTTTTTTATTTTCATAAAACAAGTTTATCTCGTAACATTAATATTAAACATATTGCTTCATTTTTCATGTTGATATTTTTTTCAAGTTGTTTGGCATATAAATGTATCTAACATCCACTTTATGTTAAAACTGCCTTAGTACATGTTATCTCAAATTCACAAACCGTTCTTGAAAATACCTTCCGCTCTTGAGAATTTGTTTGATTGACTGTCAGATTAATACATTTTTGAGTATGTATTTTACAGAAATTATCACAAAGTTATTAAACACACTTCAAATCGAAACAAAATGTTTATTATATAAACTTGAAAAGGATTACCTGTATCAGTATTTATTGAAATTATTGAATGTTTATCTTTCGCAGTTGCAAGAATAATAGACATATTTTTCCCTGACATAGGTCAAGACTATGAATATTCTCAAGAAAGGTTTATGAACTCAATGCCTAGTAGAGCGAAATAGATATTGTGGTATGCATTAAATTGTGTGTGTAAACATGTATATTAAAGAGACTAAATAATTTCTTCGATTTCCGACCTTACAAAGTAAACACTAAGTCATAATACAAATTTAAAAAAAAAAGTGTACGATTTTACGTTATTGTGAAAATAAGTTTTAGGATAGGCACAATGTTTTTTTAAAAAAAAAAAAGATGTAGCAGATAGAACAGGAGGAAAAAATAAAATAAAATTCGCAATTTCGACTTTTATTTTTATTTCAGTTTTGCAAAATTTAGGGTAGGCTCGCCCGTAAATCTAAAAATAAAAAATTCTGCCTTACGGGATAGTTTGTATATCACTAACGTTAGTACGTGTTATTTTCTCAAAAAGCCAGCAAAATCGGTGAGGATACCATGCAGAAGAGAGAAATTTTCATGAAGAAATTGAATGCGTCTTCATATTCTCTGTTGCAATATGGAATACATTAAATCATGCTCTATTCAGTTTAAAGGTTTTTCAGCAGACATTTTGTTATAAGAGGCTTAGAATAGTTCCGTTTTGCATCAAGAGCGCAGTAAGAGAAATTCACACTGAATCCATTACCTCTCAATAATTCCCAGTGAAAGTTGTAATGACATTCTGTTTCATGTATCCACGTTTGCAGTGCATTATATCCTAATTAGTGACTTTTCCAACTTAAAGGGACTCACGGCAATCTGGAAGATTTTATCAAGTTTTAAAAACTTTATACAGTCACGCAGTATCATTTTGACTTTAAACCTGCTTGCCTATAGTTAAAACAAAGTTTGAGTTTTCATTTTCTCTTCTTATTCTATCGGAGGTTTAAATATATTAACGGTGAAATAAAATCAACAATCAGTAAGATGAACAAAACAATTTAATCATATTATTATAATTAATAATAATGATTCAAGAATTGAATGTTATGAAGAAAACGAACAGTACGGCAACAGAAACACGTACATTTAAAATACGTGTTGTTTGTTTGTACGTATCATTATATCAAATGTACTGTTTCTCGTACATACGCCAGTCTAATGATATTAACACTGACTTTATAATTCCAATTAGGTCAGGTCTAGATAAGAATCTTACTAAAGCGACATGAACGCCCTGTAAAGACCGGAGTCATACTATAAAAGCAGGAAATATCTACACTGCACTTCCTATATATTTTACATTATAATATCTTAATTTTCCATTTATTCATTATTCAGCTGTGCGCGCAATTTGACCTTTGTGAGTGTCGACGTGCCGTAAAACACCGTTCATTCATTCTGCACTGCACTGTGTATAGGCACTGCAGGTGAAGAGAACACAATGCTTTGTATAGGACTATCCCTAGGTCACTGATTTAATTGTACGGAGGATTTATTGAAAATTATATTCTGTGATATATAATGAACAATATTCAAATGTAAACAAACGGGAAACGCGCATGTCCTAAACATGATCACATGTATGCATGTCCGGGGAGTTGCCCGCCAAGGAAGGGATTCTCATTTCCAGAACAGAACAGAACTTGGTTTACATCTCAGGCATACATATATGCAGTAAGAGAAAATGTAACAAAAATCACAAATAATATATTACAAGGTGTGACCAGAGACAGTGAAATGTTTTCATTTTATTACATTTCATGGTTTTGGGGAAACAAATTGCTATCTTTAAAGCTACAGATGCTATACTTAACCTGATACGAACTCATGAATATGAATAAATCACGGGTGAAGTATTTTCAAATCGACGAACTGCCAAAAAGTCCGTATATAAGC
This sequence comes from Cyrtodaria siliqua, assembly GCA_037043455.1. Lineage (NCBI taxonomy): Eukaryota > Metazoa > Mollusca > Bivalvia > Adapedonta > Hiatellidae > Cyrtodaria > Cyrtodaria siliqua. The sequence goes on along the minus strand of JAWPHD010009613.1, from coordinate 81,653 downwards.
CAGAAATTGATGCGCAAACTATCACATTTGATTTAGCCTTCGTACAGGTAACATCGATAATAACGGCTTCCGAATATTCTTTATAAAAATAGTTGCCAGGATCGAGATTTGAACCAGGGACGTTGCAGTTTTTTTTTGTAACATGACGTGTTTACCACTACACCACGGAATCGTGTTAGTATATAGTAGCATTTCCAGTCTTAACGTATTAACTATAGTAAATATACGCGCACAAACTTATCATCCGCTAAATAAATAAGAGAATAAAGTTTTGAGACCGAATCTTAGTTAATTAAATTGGTAATAAATAGTATTACACCACGCAAGATTATTTACATGTGCGAGATGATGAAGTATATACTGGTACATCTTGATGTTCGTTCAAATATGTTAAGTTATTTTGCAAAATAATATATGTTACTAATTATACAATATTTTCAATAAGTCGCAATATCTCAGTGGTAAGCACGTTGAACTGTAAATATAGAAGGTCGTGTGTTCGAGTCCCGAAAGAGGCAAACATGTTTGTTCTTGTTAATCATAATGCTACTTGTGTACAGAAACCATGTGCAATGCTTAATGTCTATAAAGTAAATGATGTTCTGTAGTAAATTTGATCGCTTAAATACTCGAATTCGTCATGAGCTAGTGACATGAATAAATACACGCCTACAAAGAAGAAAGAGAATTAAATACAGACTCGTCAGCTTTAAGCAGTTTCTACTGGTGTATTTAAACATATCTGGAGGTTGTCTGTTTTTGTTTGGCAATCCTTGTATTTAGTTAGATTTATTACATTTACCAAGTAATACTGTTAACTGCACTTAGTGACTCTTATCTTTGTCCTGGAAATGAAAAGGGTTCTTTCTTTCATTATCCAATGTATACGTACGTTTGTTACGAATATTTGAAGTAACAAATTATGTTGCGTTGTTTGCGGTTTTAGTCAATTCAGGTCGTCGATATCAATCTCATTTGGGCTCATTTTCTCTTTATTGTCAACCTTCAATGCGTATCTTTGGTTTACTGTGTTTGTGAAAGCTATATTTCCTGTTCGACTTTGTTACCAACTGTTTTGTTACCAACTGTAAATGCAAAAAATGTCGATTCTTCTATTGAATTGACTTTAATTGTTATTTTAGTTTTTTTAACACAGTATTTAGATGATATATGCCTACTAGCTGTATTGGCGAAGGAAGTCCTCGGGCGCATATACCTAAACAGAGATACACGAATCCGAATAGAGTAAGTCCTGTTTAGTGATGTTGATCTTTATTTCCCCTCAATTTAAATTATCGATAACCCAGAGGTAGCAGCTTATCTCCGGCGAAGAAAGTTCAAACTAGCTATGTGTCCGGTACATTTTTAAACACATATAGTGAAAAAAATAGGTTTAGTAAGTAAATAACATGGCAAATCCCATTCAGCAGATACAAGGTTATGTGCTTCAGCCGCCATTAACAATATAATTAACATAATTAACAAGTATATGCAGGACATTATTTTTAAACGATATCTGCGGGAAATGTAGCAACTGTTCTAATTTACCTGTTTTACAGAAATTATAATTTCGTTTTTATTTCAATATAAAGGAAAATACTTTTAAAATGTAAAATTTTGGTTCGTAATTTCATTATAATGACAAGGTTAATGTCAATTGGTTTTGAGTTTTTTATCACTCGAAACCCAGAATAGTTATTTAATAATGTTTAACCCTGTTCTTGATAATAGTCTTATTTTTAATGTGAACAATATTGTTTTATATAAATGGGAGATAACTCTGATACTTACTTTGAATCACACATAATAAGTGAAAAACAAGAACACCTTTAGACATGCCAAAGTTATCAAATGCTTTAAATTATAAAATAAACATTCAGTTTCTTTAAGCTAGGTATACAAAATACCGTGCTAAACTTATTTCTTTCATATATATATATATATTCAGTATGCTATACCAACACAATGAATATATATATTCAGTATGCTATACAAACACAATGAATATATATATGCAGTATGCTATACAAACGCAATGAATATATATATGAAGTATGCTATACAAACACAATGAATATTTATATTCAGTATGCTATACAAACACAATGAATAAATATATTCAGTATGCTATACAAACACATTGAATATATATATGCAGTATGCTATACAAACACAATGAATATAAATATTCAGTATGCTATACAAACACAATGAATATATATATGCAGTATGCTATACAAACACAATGAATATATATATTAATTATGCTATACAAACACAATGAATATATATATGCCGTATGCTATACAAATACAATGAATATATATATTCAGTATGCTATACAAACACAATGAATATATATATATGCAGTATGCTATACAAACACAATGAATATATATTCTGTATGCTATACAAACACAATGAATATATATATTCAGTATGCTATACAAACACAATGAATATATATATTCAGTATGCTATACAAACACAATGAATATATATATATTCAGTATGCTATACAAACACATTGAATCCGACCAAGGATATAAATCAAAGGAAGGATAATGGATTAAACAATGTCATAACTGTGCATACATACATCTTACTTGCACCACATACAGGTATATAACCTTTTATTGTATACTTTCATATTGTCCCGTTTAGTTTGCATTGAGCTAAGTGTGCAATATTATAGGTTATTGAATTTGTATGGCTAAATATTACTTGGAACGAGTTGTTTTGGCAAAGGACAACGAGCTTACGAGTCGTCCTGCGCCAAAACAACGAATTCCATGTAATATTTAGCCATGCAAATTCAATAACCTTTTTACTTATATATTCATTGTGTTTGTATAGCATACTGAATATATATATTCATTGTGTTTGTATAGTATACTGAATATATATATTCATTGTGTTTGTATAGCATACTGAATATATATATTCATTGTGTTTGTATACCATACTGCATATATATATTCAATGTCTTTGTATAGCATACTGAATATATATATTCATTGTGTTTGTATAGCATACTGCATATATATATTCATTGTGTTTGTATAGCATACTGAATTGATATATTCATTGTGTTTGTATAGCATACTGCATATATATATTCATTGTGTTTGTATAGCATACTGCATATATATATTCATGGTGTTTGTATAGCATACTGAATATATATATTCACTGTGTTTGTATAGCATACTGCATATATATATTCATTGTGTTTGTATAGCATAATGAATAAATATATTCATTGTGTTTGTATAGCATACTGCATATATATATTCATTGTGTTTGTATAGCATACTGCATATATATATTCAATGTGTTTGTATAGCATACTGAATATATATATTCATTGTGATTTTATAGCATACTGCATATATATATTCATTGTGTTTGTATTGTATACTGCATATATATATTCATTGTGTTTGTAAAGCATACTGAATATATATTCATTGTGTTTGTATAGCATACTGCATATATATATTCATTGAATCATTGTGTTTGTATAGCATACTGAATATATATATTCATTGTGTTTGTATAGCATACTGCATATATATAGTCATTGTGTTTGTATAGCATACTGAATATATATATTCATTGCGTTTGTATAGCATACTGATTATATATATATTCATTGTGTTTGTATAGCATACTGAAAATATATATTCATTGTGTTTGTATAGTATAGAGAATATATATATTCATTGTGTTTGTATAGCAAACTGCATATATATATTCAATGTGTTTGTATAGCATACTGAATATATATATTCATTGTGTTTGTATAGCATACTGCATATATATATTCAATGTGTTTGTATAGCATACTGAATATATATATTCATTGTGTTTGTATAGCATACTGCATATATATAGTCATTGAATCATTGTGTTTGTAAAGCATACTGAATATATTATAGGTTATTGAATTTGTATGGCTAAATATTACTTGGAACGAGTTGTTTTGGCAAAGGACGACGAGCTTACGACCTTTTTATTGTATACTTTCATATTGTTTTCGATCAATGTTAATTGTATGACTATTACTTTTCATTGTATTTGTGTTATTTTTATAGCTTTTGATGGAATTCCTATCTTGCCATTCAGTTTCATTTTGTGTGGATGATTATTTTGCGCGAAAATGACGTCGACGTCGGATGACGTCATTAAAAAACAACAAGCGATTTTCTAAAGTTTGTTTACCATGCGATAACGTTAAAAACAGTGGGTGAGTGACCATTTCAATTATGTTATCAATTTTTGCCATAAAAGGTTGAACAATAAAACACGTATTTTTTTGTTGACACTATAGGAAGGATTCCGTTATTTTTATTTGAAAGTAGTTCCTTATTTCTATTTCGCGGCTCTTAGCAAGCACGAGCAAAAGTTCCCGTGCAATATCAATGCGTGCAATATCGTAGAATAGTGCACGCTTAGCTCAATGCAAACTAAACGGGACAATATAAAAGTATACAATAAATATATATATGAAAGAAATAAGTTTAGCACGGTATTTTGTATACCTAGCTTAAAGAAACTGAATGTTTATTTTATAATTTAAAGCATTTGATAACTTTGGCATGTCAGAAGGTGTTCTTGTTTTTCACTTATTATGTGTGATTCAAAGTAAGTATCAGAGTTATCTCCCATTTATATAAAACATAATTTTTCACATTAAAAATAAGACTATTATCAAGAACAGTGTTAAACATTATTAAATAACTATTCTGGGTTTCGAGTGATAAAAAACTCAAAACCAATTGACATTAACCTTGTCATAATAATGCAATTACGAACCAAAGTTTTACATTTTAAAAGTATTTCTCTTTATATTGAAATAAAAACGAAATTATAATTTCTGTAAAGCAGGTAAATTAAAACAGTTGCTACATTTTCCGCAGATATCGTTTAAAAATAATGTCCTGCATATACTTGTTAATTATGTTAATTATATTGTTAATGGCGGCTGAAGCACATAACCTTATATCTGCTGAATGGGATTTGCCATGTTATTTACTTACTAAATATATGTTTTTTCAGTATATGTGTTTAACAATTTACCGGACACATAGCTAGTTTGAACTTTCTTCGCCGGAGATAAGCTGCTACTTCTGGGTAGTCGATAATTTAAATTGAGGGGAAAATAAAGATCAACATCACTAAACAGGACTTACTCTATTCGGATTCGTGTATCTCTGTTTAGGTATATGCGCCCGATGACTTCCTTCGCCAATACAGCTAGTAGGCATATATCATCTAAATACTGTGTTAAAAAAACTAAAATAACAATTAAAGTCAATTCAATAGAAGAATCGACATTTTTTGCATTTACAGTTGGTAACAAAACAGTTGGTAACAAAGTCGAACAGGAAATATAGCTTTCACAAACACAGTAAACCAAAGATACGCATTGAAGGTTGACAATAAAGAGAGAATGAGTCCAAATGAGATTGATATCGACGATCTGAATTGACTAAAACCGCAAACAACGCAACATAATTTGTTATTTCAAATATTCGTAACATACGTATACATTGGATAATGAAAGAAAGAACCCTATTCATTTTCTGAACAAAGATAAGAGTCACTAAGTGCAGTTAACTGTTTTACTTTGTAAATGTAATAAATCTAACTTAATACAAGGATTGCCAAACAAAAACAGACAACCTCCAGTAATTTTTAAATACACCAGTAGAAACTGCTTAAAGCTAACGACTCTGTATTTAATTCGCTTTCTTCTTTGTAGGCGTGTATTTATTCATGTTCACTAGCTCATAGCGATTTCGAGTATTTAAGCGATCAAATTTACTACAGAACATCATTTACTTTATATACATTGAGCATTGCACATGGTTTCTGTACACAAGTAGCATTATGATTAATAAGAACAAACATGTTTGCCTCTTTCGGGACTCGAACACACGACCTTCTATATTTACAGTTCAACGTGCTTACCACTGAGATATTGCGACTTATTGAAAATATTGTATATTTAGTAACATATATTATTTTGCAAAATAACTTAACATATTTGAACGTACATCAAGATGTACCAGTATGTACTTCATCATCTCGCACGTGTAAATAATCTTGCGTGGTGTAATACTATTTATTACCAATTTAATTAACTAAGATTCGGTCTCAGAACTTTATTCTCTTTTTTTATTTAGCGGATGATAAGTTTGTGCGCGTATATTTGCTATAGTTAATACGTTAATACTGGAAATGCTACTACATACTAACAAGATTCCGTGGTGTAGTGGTAAACACGTCATGTTACAAAAACAAACTGCAACGTCCATGGTTCAAATCTCGTTCCTGGCAACTATTTTAATGAAGAATATTCGGAGGCCGTTATTATCGATGTTACCTGTACGAAGGCTAAATCAAATGTGATAGTTTACGCATCGATTTCTGGCTTATATACGGACTTTTTGGCAGTTCGTCACTAAATGCAGTTAACTGTGTTATAAGATATATGCACTTTGTCGAACTCAATACAAGGATTGACAAAAGATAAAAACACAATCGACAACCTCCAGCATTGTATATGAATGTCATCAAGTGGAACAAACATCATAAATCAGACACATCCTTCCAAAGTTGTATTACTGCTGTTTGAAAATGTAGAAAATACTGGATTAATTTCATATTTACAAATATCAATTTGAAATTATCAACGAATATTGGAATAAAAAACACTCTGAAATTATAATAGCATAGTCCACGCTTAACGCAATTCAAAGTAAAAAAACAAGATGACAATGTAACATACTGTGTTATTTCTAGGCTGAATATACTTTGCCTTTCAATCTTTAATTATTTTAGGAATTGTGATGACTCGAAAATATAATAATTGTGAGTTTGTTTGCTGTGACCGTGCGTATCGCGTGAAAAACACAGAACTGATAAGACAAATTAGATTAATTATAGATAGGAATCGTACTAATGTGACATGAAAGGTAATGCCGTTAAGCACATGATCTATGCTACGTGAGAAATGAAATATATATGCTGTTAAAGCATATTATAAAATTCTATTTATCACTTTGTGCGTTGTGAAAAACATCAAATAGAATTGTAGAACATGCCGTAACAATATATACAATTTTTCAGATTTGAATGACCGTGTGTTTAATGGTTGGACTTCATTTGTAAAAATATGTAGTAGGAGAGCAATTATAGAATATGCATGATATTCTCTGTGGTAACTGCTGTAAAATACACTTTTATCGCTACTGTGCGGTGATTGGCTGAAAGCACTGGGGGTCACTTTGGAATCTATAGCATGCAACAATATATATTCCAGGTTGTAGCATGTTAAAGTAATGTATTGCTTTCATATTTTACATATTAAACCTCCATACATCCAAGAACATTCAATTGAATCATTGACCTAGGGATAGTCCTATACAAAGCATTGTGTTCTCTTCACCTGCAGTGCCTATACACAGTGCAGTGCAGAATGAATGAACGGTGTTTTACGGCACGGCGACACTCACAAAGGTCAAATTGTGCGCACAGCTGAATAATGAATAAATGGAAAATTAAGATATTATAATGTAAAATATATAGGAAGTGCAGTGTAGATATTTCCTGCTTTTATAGTATGACTCCGGTCTTTACAGGACGTTCATGTCGCTTTAGTAAGATTCTTATCTAGACCTGACCTAATTGGAATTATAAAGTCAGTGTTAATATCATTAGACTGGCGTATGTACGAGAAACAGTAAATTTAATTTAATGATACGTACAAACAAACAACAAGTATTTTAAATGTACGTGTTTCTGGCGTGTTTAAAGGAGCAAACGGCAATCTTGATTTAAAACACTGAACAACAAAAAAACAATACGACAAAAACAAAAAAACAGGCGTCCTGTTCGTTTTCTTCATAACATGCAATTCTTGAATCATTATTATTAATTATAATAATATTATTATGCAAATTGTTTTGTTCATCTTACTGATTGTTGATTTTATTGCACCTTTAATATATTTAAACCTCCGACAGAATAAGAAGAGAAAATGAAAATGAAAACTCAAACTTTGTTTTAACTATAGGCAAGCAGGTTTAAAGTCAAAATGATACTGCGTGACTGTATAAAGTTTTTAAAACTTGATCAAATCTTCCAGATTGCCGTGAGTCCCTTTAAGTTGGAAAAGTCACTAATTAGGATATAATGCACTGCAAACGTGGATACATGAAACAGAATGTCATTACAACTTTCACTGGGAATTATTGAGAGGTAATGGATTCAGTGTGAATGTCTCTTACCGCGCTTTTGATGCAAAACGGAACTATTCTAAGCCACTTAGAACGAAAAGTCTGCTGATACCTTTCAAGTGAATAGATAATGATTTAATGTTTTCCATATTGCAACAGAGAATATGAAGACGCATTCAATTTCGTAATGAAAAATGCTCTCTTCTGCATGTATCCTCACCGATTTTACTGGCTTTTTGTGAAAATAACACGCACTAACGTTAGTGATATACAAACTATCCCGTAAGGCAGAATTTTCTATTTCTAAATTTTGCAAAACTGAAATAAAAATAAGAGTCGAAATTGTGAATTTAATTTTATTTTTTCCTCCTGTTCTATCTGCTACATCTTTTTGTTTTTAAAAAAAAACGTTGTGCCTATCCTAAAACTTATTTTCACAATAACGTAAAATCGTACACTTTTATTTTTTAATTTGGACTATGACTTTGGAGTATTTACTTTGTAAGGTCGGAAATCGAAGTAATTATTTAGTCTCTTTAATATACATGTTTACAAACACAATTTAATGCATACCACAATATCTATTTCGCTCTACTAGGCATTGAGTTCATAAACCTTTCTTGAGAATATTCATAGTCTTGACCTATGTCAGGGGAAAATATGTCTATTATTCTTGCTACTGTGAAAGATAAACATTCAATAATTTCAATAAATACTGATACAGGCGATCCTTTTCAAGTTTATATAATAAACATTTTGTTTCGATTTGAAGTGTGTTTAATAGGTTTGTGATAATTTCTGTAAAATACATATTCAAAAATGTATTAATCTGACAGTCAATCAAACAAATTCTCAAGAGCGGAAGGTATTTTCAAGAACGGTTTGTGAATTTAACATAAAGTGGATGTTGGTTACATTTATATGCCAAACAACTTGAAAAAAATATCAACATGAAAAATGAAGCAATATGTTTAATATTAATGTTACGAGATAAACTTGTTTTATGAAAATAAAAAAAAATCTGAAATTTTCTATTTGATTTTTATTTTTTTATCGACTCCTCATTTTTCCAATTCGTTTTTTATTTCCTCCTACTACTGCAATTTTTTTTACAAAAGCTCCCGTAAAACTATCATAAAAAGACTCTGGCCTAACCGGTCCTTCAGTTCAGGCACCATTTTAGTTTCGGACTGTGTAGGTTACTTACGTCTGATCACTGGGTGCTAATGTACTTCAGTTTACTTCAGGCTCCTTCTGTTAATTCGATATGATACTGCACACTATGAAATCCCTTCATCAAATGTTAAAGTAACATTCATCTTTATTATAAAAGTAGATATAAAAGTCGAACAGGAAATGTTGCATTCAAGGTCCACAGTCAACAAAATACATACAGGAACAAACACTAATTACAAAGATGAATAAAATTTAAAGGCAAGATATGACATCACAAACATAAAAGGGGGTGGGGTGGGGGGAGAGTATTTCTATACGTAACTGTAAATCACTGTTATTCATGCAATTTCATGAGAAAATTGTGATATTCAATTTTGATTCAGATTATGAGGCCCAGCCTTTTTGCGTGCAGCAAAATATAAACACACAGCAGAAAACTGTTCAATTAATGCTTTGCTATCATTCTTGTTCTAGAAACAATAAAGAAATATCAGACAAGTTTTGTATTTAAACTAGTTAAATTATGAATATGCTTTTCTAAATTACAAAGTTGTGTTTAGCTTTTCTTACCCAAGACAATATCTAATATAGCAATGTAACACAAAGAAATATCTACAAGCGGGCCTCAATTTATATACCATGGAGCATGCAGTCAGTAAATAAACAAGATTGTCATGCCTTTTTCAATGACCAAGAACAAGATTTCCATGTCGGCAATTTAAACCTTAAACATGTTAAAACAACCTAAATTCATCCCTTTGAAAAATACCTTTAACTATTAATGGGAATTTCACGAAGTGTACACCAATTATGTTCGACAATGTAGTTTGTGAATATTATTACTTTAACAACGATCTGTGATTGTGTTTTGTCATAATCACAGTTTATTAATATCTGACCAGTGACAATTTTCCCGTTAATGTCATTTTGTTTTCGATTTTATCACGTGACCTTGTTTGATAGATATTCCTGCGCCATAGGGCTGGCGTTCCTACTGTAAACATGCTACATCCTTAAGTATATATTGTTGTCTGCTATAAATTTAAAATTGACACCCAGTGCTTTCAGCCAATCATCGCACAGTAGCGATGAAACCGTATTTTACAGCAGTTACTAGCGAGAACATCATGCATATTCTATAATTGCTCTCCTACTAGATATTGTTACAAAGTAAGTCCAACCTTTAAACACACGGTCTTTAAAATCTAAAAATGTGTATACTGTTACGGCATGTTCTACAATTCTATTTGATGTTTTTCACAAAGCAAAAAGTGATAAATATAATTATCAAATATGCATTAACAGCATATATAATTAATTTCTCACGTAGCATAGAACATGTGCTTAACGGCATTACCTTTTATGTCACATTAGTACGATTCCTAAATTAGAGTTAATCTAATTTGTCTTATCAATTCAGTGTTTTCCACGAGATACGCACGGTCACAGCAAATAAACTCACAATACTTTTATTTTCCAGTAATCACAATTCCTAAAATAATTAAAGATTGAAAGTCAAAGTATATTCAGCCTAGAAATAACACAATATGTTACACTTTCATTTAGTTTTTTCACTTTGAATTGAGTGGACTATGCTATTATAACTTCAGAGTGTTGCTATTTTATTCCAATATTCTATGATAATTTCAAATTGAATATTTGTAAATATGAAATTAATCTAGTATTTTCTACATTATCAAACAGCAGTAATACAACTTTGGAACGATGTGTCTGAATTATGATGTTTGTTCCACTTGATGACATTCATATACATTGTTGGAGATTGTCGATTATTTTATCTCATTTTGTGGGGAAAACAAATCATTACGTGGACGCCGCTTCATCTTTAAGACCCGAAGGTCGCATCTTGGCTTATATGGCGAAACGGGGTACCTTGGGGTCTCATTTTAATCTACTTAATCTGCCTTCAGTGGCCCCAACCTTTGATTTTTTTCGAAATATATTTGATTTGATATGCATAATATATCGTTTGTATATGTTTGCGGGGTTTAAATATGTGTTTAAGACGTAACAATATCCATTAGTACGAACGCAGCTCCTGATCGAAAACATAAGACCCGTCTTCTTTGTGACGTCACAATTCATTCATCCCAAAACCCGCGCCATTGTTCAGTTATACGTTCACTGTTTAGCGTACTTAATAAAAGTAAAGTATTAGCCGGAATAAGTGTATTATCTTAAATTGTTCATGCTTATGATGGAGCGGGTCGTTGGAATAGGGCCCGTGTCATCGAATTCTAAGATCGCTTTCATTACGATAACAAGGATAAGAAAACAGAAAGAGACAAGACGAGATAGTGTTATGGCATACCCATGTACATATATATAACATTTACCTCTTTTTATATATATATCCGTTGAAATAAAAGCATGTGGTTTAGACGTAATGCATTCTAAATCGGTAAAGTGGTGGAGGGCCTATTATCCTTAAATAACACACCGTTCCATTAGGTCTAATTTGTCAAATGGATACAAACGTATGATCAACGTATCTGCAACATGCGTATTTATATGTTAGAATGTAGAAGCAAGCAGATTTCAAGATATTGGGTTAATTAGTTTAATGATTCATCCCATTTCAAGAGTCCGTGTGTCTCGTTAAAGAATGCATTTTATTTTAAAAAATATTTCGTGGATGTATAGGCTAGGCGATATATATTAAAGGGACACACGGCTATATTGATTTAAAAAAACAATTCCACGGCGTTACGGTAATTTTTCTACATATCTTTATCATTAATATTAATTTTACGAATAGTATAAAGAAAATTGTTTTTTGTTTTTTATATTAGTAACTGTTAATAATATTGCACTAATAATATATGTAAACTTATGGTAGGATAACATGAAAAAATGAAAATTCAAAATTATATTATTTATTATTTTAATTACATGTATATGCAAGCAGGGTCAAAATGATACTGGATAAATAAATCCATACGCTAATTTCAATGCTTGATAAACATTTCAAGATTTCCGTGTGTTCTTTTAATCATACTATCTTTAAACAGTGTTTCTACTAGTATAATTTTTTTTTATTTAGATTTCAACAATGCTGAAGGTTGTCGATTTTTAATTTTGCCAATCCTTTTATTCATTTAGACATATTGCATTTATCGTGAAAGCTATATCTCCTGTCCAATTGTTGACCTGCTCTAAATGCAAATTTCGATTCTATTGAACTGATTTTAATTGTTTTAGTTTTAGTTATTTTAACACAGTATTTAGATCATACATGGTTACTAGTTGCATTGGTGGAGGAAGACCTCAACCGAGATACATGAATCAGAATAGAATAAGTAACTAGCAACAAACTTCACTCTTTAGTGTTGTTGATCATTATATTCCGCGCAATTTAAGTTATCGGCTACCCAGAGGTAGCAGCTTAGCTCCGGCAAAGAAAGTTCAAACTAGCTATGTGTCCGGTACATTTTCATTGGTCCCGCCTTAATTCCATTAAGAGATGGGAAAGCTTATACTAGCATGATTTTACAACTGATATTTCGACAATAAAACACGTTTAAAAAAAAAAATTACCGAAAAAAAATGTGATAACCTGTTTAAATTTACCTATTAAATGTTTTAATTTACAATATGCTTATTTTTTTAAGCCAAACTTAATGTTTTATTTCATACCCGAGCCAAGCCCGTTTTCGCTTCTTGAAGAAGGGGTTGGATGGGGTATGAAAGTTAATACTCGGACCACGTAATGTAAACACATATATTCAGTATGCTATACAAACACATTGATTCCGACCAAGGATATAAATCATAGTAAGGATAATGAATTAAGAAATTTCAAATGTATGTATGTATACATACATCTTATGTTACCTATATCTAAAAGGGTTTACATACATTGTTGCATGTTTATTATTGATTCGGCCTTGGAGAAAGTTAAAAATAGTATAGATGTAAACATGATTATCTTGTAACCAAATTATTTATGCAAATTCACGTATGGTGAAATTTTAAATATTCTTATTGGACGGTTTTATTGGGGAAGCCTTCAGTGACAGTATATAACAAACTCTGGGAGTTGAGATCAATTTCAGTATTCTTTATTAAAGTTAATCTGGATTTGGGTGCTTTTATAAAATATATGTGTGAGAGGATTTACTTATTATTGTGCTCATTCATATTAACAGTGAAATTAGATATTTGGACTAAACTGGAAATATTGGAAAATAATTAGACTGAAAGGACACTTACTGTTTAGGATTAAAGAGATACTTACTGTTTTGGATTAAAGAGACACTTACTTTTTGGGATGAAAGGGACACTTACGAATCTGAATTAAAGGAACATTAGATAATTTTATTTAGACTTAATTCAAATATTGGATATTAATGAAAAAATTGATTGTGTGTTCTGTACGTGAATATTTTATGTAAATAACTTTGTTAATTATACTTTTGTGTGGCTGGTTTTGTTTCATTTCTTGTTACATTTTACTCGTAACACTTACGTTAACCACATCAAGGAATATAACCTTTTACTCGTTGCCTATTGCTTTCCAATCAGTTTATGCGGCGTTATAATTCGTAATTATGGAAAGGCTTTATTTAAATCAATAAAACTGATTTGTCTAGCACATACAATTGCGTCCCAAAAATTAGTATAGTATTTTCACCATTTTCAAACAAAAAATAAAACTATTATCTTGCTATAACTTTTATATATAAGCAAATAGTCACTCATAACAGATGCAAGCGAGTAGACCCATGTGAGGTATCCTGAACTGAAATGAAAGAAACTAAATTTGCAGAATCCTTTTATAGTATGAATAAAAGTTAAATTTATAATCGAAAACTAATAAACAAGACACTCAACTTAAATTGGTGCAAACAGAGCATATTGTTCTGACAGTTTAAATGAGATCGCTCACGGAAATTAAATACGTTAGATAAATATACGAATTGATCCTATTGATTTGAATAAACAAATAGTAATGTGACAAATATAATTGTACATGTATGTAAATATAGAGCATACACTGAGAAATGATTGACAAACTTTTATTGTTAATTTATAAATAGTATAGATACACTTGTTCGAAGTAAAATTATAGACGTTGATTGACAAAAATACTTGAACTTGGTTGTAGCATGGCCGCTGACATGTTTTTTTGTATTTGCACAGATGTAAATTATTTAATTGAAATTGTAGCATGAACGATGATATTTTTCTTGTATTTCCACAGTTGCAAGTCATTTATTTGAAAATAACACCTTTCAGAAAGCCTGGTGTACTCTATCTATCTGTTATCGGAAGTTAGAGTATGGCAGACAGATGCAATGGACATGCTACAAAACAAATAGAGAATGGTCTCATCTCCTAATTCGTCTAGAGGACCCCATTCCATCAATTCAAATACAATAGTCCCACAAAATATTTCGCCGAACTTAGCACTGTTACAACACACGGATTGTCTAATTCGTGTCCTGAGTCTTCTGTTGCATATTGTCCGTCTATTTCATCGGGTATATTTCCGGGTACAGCGTGTGTTCTGCGGTATCACTTTTAGCATCTTCTTCAGACCACACCGAGTCAATTTTAGCATTTTGGTATCTGAGTCTTTGTTTTGTTTGCCATGCATTTCCATTTTCATCATACTTACAACCATCTTGCACTGCCTAGGTATGTATCACACTCAATGCAGCTCATGCACTGATGCCCTCTGTCTGCTTCATGTATGTCTGTAATACTGAAATCATATATTTATTAGAAATTGTATTTCTTTTTGCTGAAGACTGAAATTATTTCATTGGTCTCGTTATGGGTCTCTTTGGGTCGAGGCCATCAATATAAACATTACAAAGGACATACATAATATGCAATAAGTCAAATACGATTTCTGAGCACAATTTTAGACAAGTATATAACTGATTTAAGTCTTATGCCAATGACGTTATGGCAGTGTTAAAATACATATTACTAGGAATAATGAAAATACAATATTGGACATCTTCCAATGTCAATCATGAACTGCGCTATTCGTTTGCAACAAGTTTTAGTTTATGCTGCAATAATATTGTTAAACAATTTATCCCTGATTATATATATGATACATTATTGTCTTAATTGTAGAATACATGGCGTAGTCCGGCCTTAATTCCATTAAATATTAGCAGGATTTTATAACAGATACTTCGACAATAAAACACGTTTAAAAACATTTGTTACTAAAGAAAAATAGAATGGAAAGGATATGAAAGTTAATACTCGGACAACGTAATGCTCCTTAGAGTTGCTGAAGTTTTATGACCAAACATTATCACTTAAGGGCACTATCAGCATTTATACCTTATAAGCAAATCATATGTTAAAACATTGAATTATCTTCACATTCTATCAGAACTTTTAAAGGTTTATTTAAAATGTGTAACTCCTTCATACTGAGTGTCAAGTTTCTTTGTTGTCAACACCTTTCCATCTTTTCTATGTGTCTCACACTTGGGCCAGGTTTTATCAATGAATGTATTTACTCGAGATTCAAAATGGCGGACACTGAAGACATGTATTTATTTGCTCGGGAAATGTAAAGCCAAAATAAGTACAAATACTGGAATTTGTGTGATGTTAATCGAATTAAATTGGATTTTATGAATTGAATTGAATTGGATTTTATAGTCACACCAACAGCTAAGGTCATATGGCGACTTTCCAGCTTCCATTGATGGAGGAAGACCCCAGGTGCCCCTCCGGGAAATGTTCGTGCAAGGGCGGGCACCTGGGTAGAACCACCGACGTTCCGCAAGCCAGCTGGATAGCTTTCTCACATAAAGATTCCTAGGCCCCTGAGGGATCGAACCTACAGCGGAGAGGGGCAAGTGATTGGATTTTATGAGATCTTAACGCAAATGTATATCTTATATCTAAACTAAATACAATGTCAGTGGAATATAATTCGCCTTTTCCAACGAGAAACTCTTTTGATGTATTGAACAATATGGTGGGAACACAAATTGTATAAACAGTAATAAAGGATCGAGTGACAATAGGAACTAAGGATGATAGTGATCGTTTGCAGTTTTTAAATAGTTCAATGGACAATAAAATGTTGAATAATACAGAGTGTAGTATGTTCCAGAAAGTGGGTCAAGTGACCGATGTAACTAATTGTCAGTCTGAGTTGTTGCAAACTCTATCGTACAAATCCATTCACCTCGAAGCTAGATCTCGAAGAACAATGTATTGTTAGGGCTCATAGGCTTGGTGCACGTAAAATTGGTCAGTATTCCCCCAGGAGGCCGATTATTGTAAACGTTCGGGAATTTCAAGATGCTAATGACATTATGCGAAATTCTGCCAGGTTAAAGAATACACCATTTTCAAAAGAGAAATAAAAAAAAGCACGTAACGTTTGTGTCCTAGATGTAAGGAGCTAAGATCTCAAAAGCCAGGGTCCAAAGTGCAGACTGTGTATCCTACAAAGTTGATAATGAATGGCAAAATGGTACAGGATGCTTTGCCAGAATGGAATATATACTTGTACTGTAATCGTTTACAGTATTTTCCGACAATTGAAAATGTCAACATTGGCCAGAGTAAATCGCCATCATATGATTATGTGTTTACTGACAGTCAGCAGTCTACACATCATCCGGTTAGTCACTTGCCTATGGATACATTTACTACACAAAATGAGCCTCCGAGTGATGTACTGTTATCTCTCGCAGAAAAACGCTCACCAAACAGCTAATATCACGCGTGGAAATAGCTGTCAACAACTAGAACTTCCCACTGATGTACCGTTACCACTCGTGGCCCATAGTGTTCACTCGGACAAGGAGGAAACTGTGCCTAAGGTTGTAGACGATTCACCGTGTGTCAATTTTGCTCATGTTCAAAATTATCAGCAAACTTTTTTCCGTTCCTGCTCACCAGTAAATGTGTTAAATAACAACGCCGATAATGCAGTTCCCCAGCAAAGCCGTTCACATTTGTCACGTGCTTCCTCTGGGAAATGATGGCGATCCGAGACGGTCTCATCATATCGACGACAAAGTAGCCAATACATACATTCTACTGGTGCTATAAATATAACCGCGATTCAAATACCTGCTGATAACATAAAAACAGTTAATGTGCCGATCACGTGCAACGTCACACCTGATACTGGAACAGATGATTAGGGTCACATGGAGAAGGTGTTTTGTTAAACGCACAAGGCTTAGTTACTAAGCGCACAAATAAACTAAAAAGTGAAAAGATCAAACAAATGACATTTTATTATTTACAGAAACGTGGACCGATACATTTTCTGATTTAAATGTTGAAGGGTTTGAGCATTTCGAGTTTCATCGAACTGCGAAAAAGAAATCTTGTAAACGCAACTCGACATATTTTATTTCAGAGTAACGACGATATTATATGGATTCAATTAAAGGACGATTCGTTTTCTATAAATACGGGCTTATTTATTGGTCATTGCTATGTGCTACCTGATGATAGTAGTCCACAAAGCCTTATTGATTGAAACATTTTTGATAGACTGATGGATTCTCTAATTGACATCGATTATAACTATACTGAACAAAATAAGAAATGTCCGCCTTTTTTGATGGTATTTCCATAGGTCAGTTTTTGAGGGCGTATACACGATTAAACAGTGTTTGAATAAAACAATTTTTGATGTTTGTAAGCACATTTAAGTGAATGCTAAATATCCCATTAAACAGTTTCAAATTTGCCAAGCAATACTCTTTTGTGTATGATATGGAAATGTAAAGGGAGGTAATTTGATGATTGTCGATAATCAAATGTTTGTGTGTGATATTTTTGATAAGGGAACATATAGAGAATATTGTCTCGATCAAATATCAGTAATAATCGTAGGTTTAGATTTAGAAATACTACCGAGCAAAATAAGTTAACACTATTTAAAGATTTATTTGCATCCCTTGGTTTTTATGAAGTCTGGGTTAACCAAAGTGTTGGTGAACCTAAATGATTCTTATTTGTTGCGAAACAGAAAATTCATGACCATTTTTTACAAGATTGGCATAGTAGACTTGCAAATTCTAGTCGTGCACTATTTAATAGAAATATCAATGAATTTAGGCTTCAGCCATATTTAGAAAAAAAACATATTTTTAAGTATTTAAAAGTTTATGCACAGTTCAGAGTATCCTATTATAGATTAGAGGTTGAAGCTGGCAGATGGCCAAGACCAATTAGTACTCATTTTCACGAAAGGAAATGTAAGCTATATGATATTTTAGCAGATGATATATCATTTCATTCTAGAATGCAGTTTATATAAGGAAATAAGGTCGTTAATATTCATCCCTATTACTGAAAAAGACCAATTATTGCAGATGGGCTGTGAAAGAAAACCCAATAATAAAAATAGTTTAAATTTATCGGAATAAACTGGCCATGGCTTCAGCATAATATAACAAGAAACATAATATGCATACCAAATGTGCAGTCACGATACTTATAATAAACAATTTTGAAAAATGGTCATAGCTCAGACCAAGTTTTGAAGTGAATGAAAACAGTACTCAGTGAACCCTGGGTTCAGATGTTCACCAAGCCAGATATTTAAAATTTAGTTGCTTTCCTTCAAATGTTCTCGTATAATAATTAGTACACACTGCTGTGACCGCGACATACGTGTGTGTATAAGCGTTTATTTATCCTCGCTGTATTGCACTAAGCATTTTAACGAGCAGACCTAGGTTTAAAGTCTCATCCGAAGGACTGGTAAGGTAGGAAATACTTCTGAAACATTTCGATAATTAACGCAAATTCGGTCCTGGCTGGGATTGAACGCGCGATCCCTGGGTTACTAAGCCGCAAGCCAGATATTTAAAATTTAGTTGCTTTCCTTCAAATGTACTCGTAAAATAATTACTACACACTGCTGTGACCGCGACATACTGCCACATGCCACTAGTGGGGACAAGGGCAACGCTAGAGGCACCGCCATTAAATGGGGGAAGCAGGGCACCGCAGTGAATAGTAATAAATCCTCAAATGGAGGTATGGCTGACGCACTACACAATCGAAGAGATTTGTCTCGCCAACAACAAACACATATCATTAAAATAGTACCACAGCTGGATAAAATTGGTCAGCTATAATAATAGTAACTGAAATATATGTTTTACATAGAACCCCAGCTGGGATTATGATTAGCATTTTATTTTTAAGAAGGATAAGCAGATAACCGAACATAGAGGTTATATATGCCAAAAACATGACTGCACAACCGATTTTGTAATTATTTAAATACTGCCATGGACCAGTTTCCAAATCTTAAGGCGACTTTCTTCTAAACAACCATATCGTAATCCTTGTGTCACTCTATACAGAAACAAAGTGTTGCTTGTGTGACAAATGTACCCAATCACTAACTGAACCCGAATTAGAAAGGAAATATCCTTATCAGTTCTGCTGAACCTGGATGCTTGATAGCCCACTGTAAGAAAGTTCAATGGGGTTTGAAACATGAAGTATGCATCCCAACCAAAGTTGATATTAACGACAGAGAAAGTAAAACAGGGCAAGTGTATTTTCTAAATGTTGTCTCCTGGATAATCATGTTTGATTTCTATATTGACATTAAGAATCATAAACGATCATCATAATATGATGCCTAAGTAACTGATGATCAGTTGCAGTCGATTAATCGGTGCTGGTTAACGACCACAAGTTCAACTGATGTTTGGGCAGGCTGCACTGTGTCTTAACCATCTGAAGGCCATTCCAACCAAACATAACGTTACCCAACGAAGTGATTTATTTTCTCCCCCCACTCCACTTTTTTTTAATACACATATCAGTCACTGAAGTGAACTTAAGATACACATTACTATGCATAGAAGTAAATTTATGATCCATAAAAACGAATTAAAAGTGTGTTTCAATGAATAATATATGTCAATGTCCATTCTGGTCCATAATGGCATTTCTATAATGGCATCCAACCGCAGGCAGACACCTCTGCAACCCATTAATTAAATTCAATGTTACAATTAACTTTAGCTTTGAATGACCACCATTGTAAATAATTATATATTCAAGAAGAATAGGACTAAAGCATTTTCATATTTACAAAAGCATTATATTATGCTCCTTTGACTATAAATTAGGAATATGTGTCCTTTTCAAGTAAACTTACGCACGTGTTAAAGGTTGAATGCAAAAAAAAAATTGTCTTTATATAAATAAAGGAGATGTAATAGCGATTTGAGTTTGACTGCCTGAATGCCATATACAACCTCATTTAAAGCAGCTAACTGGCCAACAACAGCCAAATTTTACAAAGTATGTACGCCGGTTCCAAACCCACTGACGATGAGGTATATGTGTGTATATATATAACATACACATTTGAGTATCCAAACTCTATATCCACAATATAAACGGCTTAAGCCAGCCAGGCTAAACCCTACAACTGTAGTGTCGAATTAAGTTACCAACTAACAACCCACCACACGACTTGAACATCTGGATAGTTTTGACAACTATTTCTATTTTGTGCCTGCAAGAACACCTTACTAGGTTTATAAATGCCTCCCTTTATTCGGAGATAGTCATTAAAAGGAGGTGTAAAGGTGTTATATAAGGTGTTGATGTGATAAGCGTTTTGTTAAAATTTAAATTTGGATCATGCATAGAACAGTTTTATTTCGAGACACAGATACCGATGCCATTTGATATGACATGTGTAAAATTGACAGGATAAAAAATACTCATCGAACCATGGAATAGCCATGAAATAAAACATATGAAAAACATCTAAATACTTCCAAGGTCTTGGAAAATGGATCGCCAGTTAAAAAATCATTTCAATGTATCAACCAGTTCTGGGGATATATTCCCGAATTCTACACCAAATATTTTGGATACATTTGACATTCGCAAGCTTTGTGATTTAGGTTTAACTTGTATAACTGTAAGAAATGGAACTTTACAAACAATAACAACACTGGACCCCACTTTTTTGACAGGAACTTTTGACTGGCCCTAAGTCAACTTGATAGTGACACAAACTGAAATATAAGACAAAGTGTTTGAGAGAATGAAATTAAATAAAGCTTTAAATCAGTGATAGTTAACCAATTATAAGTAAGTAGCATCAGCAACCACACCAGTATACAAAACAACAGCCACTATTATGAAAACATCACTGTACACAAACAAATAAATGTGTAAAGTGTAAAGTGGATCGCTAGACAAATAACACTGGACCTTTTATAAACCGTCTCATTAGCAGCGGCAGTCAACAGCATCAAGTTAAAATTAGCTGAAATCAACAACAAAACTGTTGAGGTATACTTATCAGCAATTTGTTAAGAGAACTTGTTAAGTGTTAAGAGAACCTATTGCAGAAACACTCCAATTACTGTCAACAACAACCACAATTTCATGATCAGCCCTGGAGAGTAAATAATAGCATCAGAAGCTAAATGTATAGGGCACAACGACGACGGTAACATAAATTGGCCAACATAATGACTTGATTCAACATTTCATTAACAACATGGTGACAAACAACTTATTATTTATATAAATTGTTTTCATAATAGTACTTAAATAATATATGCATTATCAGCAGCAATTTATCATTGACATCATCCTCATAATGACACCAAAGTTTTATTTACTTATATAGTGTTCTCATTTTATAGCTCTACTAAATCAGTGATTAAAGGGACACACGGCAATATTAATTTAAAAAAATCAAATTAGCCTCACAATTTATTAACCAGTATCATTTGGACTTTGAAGTTGCTTGCATAAATGTTTTCTTATTATTATGTCATGTTTAAATATATAATTGGTGCAATACAATCAACAGTTAGTAATATCACAGACCTAATAACTTCTCAAGTGAATTTAAGTCTGCGGTAATATGCAAAAACAAAATGCCTTTTTTTATTTTATTTTTTTAATTAATAATATGATTGACCAAACGAAAGTCATGTAGAAACACTAACGGGACGCCGTCCGTTTTTAACAATTCAAGAATCGCCGTGTATGCCTTAAATAAATAAAACTAAAAATCATACCGGGTAGTCATATTTTACAAACAACTTTTACAAACCAATTCTTTTTTTTTTTTTCTTTTTTTTTGGTTTCTGTTTTTATTAACCCAACTGACTGAAAGCCATAATAAAGTATAAAAACGAGTCCTGTTTCCGTAAGCGTTGCAACATATGTTCCTTCAGCCACAACTTGCCATCCACCGTTAACCGTATCGCTTGCAGATTCCGACTACGACTTGCACATGCACTGCTCTTCTGTAATAATGTGTAGCCACTCCACCATCTCAGGCGTCAGTTGCTTAACGATCTTCTCACAAACTCTAGAGATACCACCAGCTCCTGCTGTGCGTATCTATTTTACTGGTAGGTTCAACCAGTTCCTGCGCCCCGAGTCGTCATCGCCCCCTGGACTGTTTTACAGCAATTATGGCTCTGTGACTGTATTTTAATATGAATACTGTATTTCTGAAATAAATTGCTATAATAATGAACACCTTGCAAATTACATTAAATAAAGCTTTTTTATTTTCATATGCATCTATCAACTATTTGAACACTGTCATATTTAATCCAGAGTTCAATCCTCGCCTTGGCCATGCAATTTCTCCTTGAGCACGGGATTTAATCCACGTTGCTTAATACTGTTCTACCTACGAAGCTAATTTAATGATGTAAATTAATAATAATTTAAAGTAAAGTTAACAAAGAAAGAATTCGTTTTCTTATTCTTTTTCTGTGCACAAATGCACCCCTGGCACGCCTCCGCGGCTCCCGACACGCCAATTACCCCATCAGCATATCTGTCCGTAATATAAACCAGGAGATATTGAGATTGTCTTAGCAGAGACGCCTGGTTAGAATGCTTCACTGCGCATTTCCGCTAAGCAGTATGTGACTGCTCCGTGAATTGCTACCGCATGATGTAATTATAAACTGATCTCCGAATGACCTTCACCTAAATTATTCGGTCAACATCTGTTGATCTATTAATGAAATATAAGCATGATACGCACTAAAATGTTATTGATAATCTCCCGCATTCTCGCCCTCGATCGATACTAGTATCATCTCTCGTGTTTGGCGCTTGTAATTATGGGGGAAAAATAGTCCGGTCAGGTGATTTGCATAATATAGCTGGGACCAAAACCCAGGTTTTAGGACCCAATCAAAGACACGCTGGACAAAAGTACCAAACTTTCCTCAAATGTGTGTTTTATATTTCTATGTACTTTTAAAAGGGTCTCCAAAGGTTCGTGAATCCCTAAATGTATTAGGATTATATGCACACCGAATTACCACACCGCGGATGAAGTCCTGAAAAATCAGGAGGGCACCTGCCGAATATCAGTGATGAATTTGAAAAATTCGAAATGACGTCAGTATGAAACTCCCGTATAAATATACAACCATATGCCTACTCGACTACATTGCAAAGGCTGGATATACGGTGTAGGGTACAAATTACTAAATCGTAAAACTAACAAAAACAGGAGGGCCACAATCTGTGCAGTCAGGGTGACCACTAACTCATGTAAATTAACACGCGCACTACAATAAAAGGATTAAGGTCGATAAACGACACAAATCCCAGTATGTTTAAACTTGTTGAATTGTTAAAATGTCAAAATATGTTAGTTTTAAACAAACTAGGTATATCCATCCTCAAAGCATTTAGATTAGGAAATGGAATACTATATTTCGATAATTAGCATGGTTATTTATATATGTAGATTTTTTAATTTAATATGCTTTTTGTAAGAACTGTATCAGTATATCTGTGTATGAGTATACATGTATGTGAGTATGTAATTAAGGGTTTAGGTGTGTGTGTATAAGTTTGTATATAACATGTTATACTTTTGAGGCAAAATATTAGGTAGATGTTTAACAAAGGTCGCAAGATATTTTTACCATATAGTGAACTCCTTCTCTACAATAGAAGTTCATATTATTATTCATTGAGATAATGCATACCAGGCTATTGATATGCGTCTTTCATTTTTGTATTATTGCTTATTTGTGTCTTAAAATATCACTGTCTGTCATTTTTATATTATCATATTTGTATCTCACGGGTAGAAGCCTATTTTATTTGAAATAAACTATTCTTTCAGTTTTGTATTATTGCTTATTTGTGTCGTAAAATATCACTGTCTGTCATTTTTATATTATCATATTTGTATCTCACGGGCAGAAGCCTATTGTATTTGAAATAAACTATTCTATTCTATTTACTCCTTGAATGCTGCTTTTCCTGTTCGATTTTTATATCTATATTTGTAATACGTTATTATTGTACACCGACAAGGCGACTATATTTCCATAGTATTGCGTCACATTATAGTAACAGCGCTGAAATTAGCAATGATTCTAAGATATATTAAGTCGACATATCGACGGCTTAGTGTGAACTATTGTATCTTGTTCCGTTTTGTTTGTAAAGTTACAATAGTCGTGCCCTTAAACCTCGATATTAACAGTTCCTTATCTGGCTTCTTGAAGTCAGTAACGAGCCATTTTATTTAAATAGACTGTCCTCTATAAAATCTACTGTCCTCTATACAATTTACTGACCCTACACATAAATAGTTGGGGTCACCATTTGACCGCCGCTCTCATAAAGAATCCTGTGCGAGGTGCACTAATTCAGAAGTATTGTTTGTTTTTACCTTATGGCACATATACTTTAACTAACTGACTATTTTATAGCGTTTTCCTTTCCAATGTCACTGTCTGGTCAGTATATTAGTACATCGTGTTATTGTGTATAACTCATTTTCAAGTTTGAAATTAATGATCACGAAAACAGTCAACCTTTCTAGTCTAAATACCTTAACAGATTGTATTTGAAAATTTATTGATTTGCGTAAACATAAATGAACTTAATGTTATATTATCGATTTCTCGTTAATTATTACGTTTGGACGACATCGTTTGTTATAGAATTCAATAGGGCCTTTATTCGTATACTGTTATACACCGCTATTATAAACGTCGTTCCTGCCATTCAGATGTATAGACTGCTTTATATCTTTATGAGCATGCCTGCCTAATATAACATGGCATTTAGATAATGTTAATTGAGTTTTATAATTGATATGAATTCTAAAGAATAAACGGATATAGTTTTTTAATTTTTAATACATCAATGCGTGTTAAAAGGATTTTTTTAGAATGAATCACAGCTTGCAAGGGGGAGGTAATAAATAAATACTGCTTCAATTCGGATGAATGCTAAAACATATTTGTATCCAACTGCTCGCAGCTATTATACATATTTTAAAAACATATACGTAACAACACGGTTTAAGTAATATAACGTTTTAACGAGTGCAAAGTTATAAAAGTTAAAGGTTATTTCTTCAGATTGTATGTTGTACTTATGTAATGACTGTCCTTTTCTATTGTGTTGTTCATTCATCTAATAAAAGAAGCCACTTACAACGGGTCGCAACGTGTCGGTTTTGGGGAGGAGTATCTTGTCCCGTGTTTTCGCTTTTCGAGGTTGTTTTTTAAACGGAGATTTTCCGGCAGATTCACATTTACATACATAATTGTGCCTCAACAAATTATAGCGTCTCCGTGGTCAAATGGTTAACGACGTTGCGTTGTAAACCTTCGCCTCGCACCGCAGAGGGTTCGAATCCCACCGGGAGCTTGACATGTAAGTGAGGAAGTGTCGATTCTTACGGATGGCGGTGTACAGTACTGGTTCTACCCAGGAAAAGTGATTGGTCTGCCTCCACCACAAAAATCGTCCGTCATATATAACCTTACATGTTTTGAAAATGACGTAAAACACCATACAAACAAACAAAAAAATTATAAAGCATAGAAACTTATTTTCAGTTATCAAAATAAGATAAGTTACCCTTGAAATACTCGTAGATTGAGGAAAATAATAATGCATCCAAAATAAGTAGTAAAAGTCCAACAGAAAATGTGGAATTTACACGTCATCCACATTACGTGGTCCCGCCTTAATCTCATTAAATGATGGGAAAGTTGATATTAGCAGGGTTTTATAACGGATATTTCGACAATAAAACACGTTTAAAAAATGTTTTACTGAAACAAATGCAATAACCTGTTTAAAATTATCTATTACATGTTTTAATTTTACAAATGCAAACATTTAAGCCGAAATTAAGTTCATACCCCAGCCAACCCTGTTTCGCTTCGTAGAGAAAGGGTTGGATGGGGTATGCAAGTTAATACTCGGACCACGTAATGATCTAAAACCACGTATTCAAAACATATAACAACGACATGGATTAATACAAGCAAAGCAAAGTGTGCTACACCATCGAAATAAAATGGTTGACAACAGGGGTACCGCACTGGAACGGCCAGCGGCAAGTTATATGGTGCATCTAAGGATTTATTTGATATTTACACTGTGTTACATATGATCATTAGCTGTCCAACAGTGCTGTTGTCTCTGCGATCTTCAACTTCAATTAATAGAAAAGATAACTTTTGGTTAAGAAGTTTGTCCCAGTTGCTCAAACTCATCATAAACGTCAACACTATCCAACTGATTTTGTAGCCATGATCCATGAGGTCCAACATATTGAGAAATAGGATAATAGAGTCATTATATGGGAATTGACTATTATGCGCAGGGAATATAAATTATAAGGGCTAGAATTATCTCTAAATGGGACAAATACCCGGCAATCAGTTTTAAATGAATTATGTATTCGCAGAACACACATTTGAAACAAATAACAAGCAAAGATAGAAACAAAGTATGCGACATCACAAACCAAGTTCAAACGTGTTGACAATATGTGTATCACATTAAAATGGTCAGTTGCATGAAAGCCGCTGGATGTTGAAACCAGCATGCACCAAACCTCACAATTACCCTATCCCTCCCATTTGGGACATTGTAAATACACAAATTCTCTCCAGGCCATTACGTAGTCCGAGTATTAACTTTCATACCCCATCCAACACCTCATCCAAGAAGCAAAAACGGGGTTGGCATGGGCATGAACTAAAACCTTAATTTCGGATTTAAAAGTTTGATTAATGTAAAATTAAAATATTAAATAGGTAATTTTAAACGGGTTATCTCATTTGTTTTCAGTAAATTGTTTTTAAACATGTTTTATTGTCGAAATATGCGTTATAAAATCCTGCTAATATAAACCTTCCCATCGCTTAATGGAATTACGACAGGACCGTGTAATGATATATGCTGTAAAACTAGGCAGCATTAATAGGCGTTAGTAACAAATATCACAAGATGATCATGTATAGGTGAATATTAAAAGGCGCAGAAAGCAAAAGGGCCAGTGTGTGGCAGAGCAACAAATGCACAAACTGTTAAGTGCACGACTAGACTGAGTCTAATTAAGACAAACATTAAGCATTACTATCCATACCAGGATTAAGGTACAAGTCATCGCAGGATCCTCAACATGTCGTTTCATTGCACTATCAAATAGGGCCTGTAAATAAGCCTACCACTGATCATGCAGTGCATTGAACAGTGATAGAATCCTCTTTTAATATAAATCGATTAACAAGTTCAACAACTAGAACGAATTCGACGGGGCGTCATCGCAAAACACCCATGTTTTTTTCATACAGGTCAATTTTCTTTAACCCTGCATCCATTTTAAATGTATTGTGTTGTTCGTTCTTTGATACTCAGATCAGAAATAGTATTATTTATGTTTTTCTGTATACATGTATGACACTGTAAATGAATAACAAATGTTTAGGGTATTTGTGTATTTGAACTTTTGACCCCTATCCCAGAGTCCCATGGTGACCCTGGAGCAAATTATACTGATATTCCCAAAATTAATTTATTGAGAAAGAAATACAGCTATTTGACCTAATTTACCTCTCTCCCCCACCCCCATCATAACCCCACACACACCCAGCCCAACAGTATAAACACTGTAATCCCTTCATCAAAATGTTCATTTGAGACATAATTAAAAAATATTGACCTCATGTTACCCTCCATCCACCACCCACCCCATTCATTCCTAACCCCAGGGAAGACGTCCGAGTTTAAATAATAAATCAATTGACATGCTGTGTATCTCTTTCATAGACGACTTGTATACCAATTAATTTGCAAAAGTATGAAAATATAACAGCGTAATTGAATTATTAGTGTATTTGATGCCCCTTCCTCCAGGCCCCACCGATGACGTAGGAGGATACAAATAAAAAACTAATCCAAATCCCCCAAAAACACACACACACAACCCCCACCCTGACCCCACGTGCAGTCGTCTGAGTTCGAAATAATAAAATCGTTTGATATGTTGTTTATCTTTCATAGACGATTACATACAACAAGTTATGTGCAAGAATATAGAAAAATGGAAGTGTAATTGAATGTTTAGTGTATTTGACCTTTTGCCCCACCACCCACACTCCCGAGGGACAATGGTATGGTGAAGTCATATCCTAAGTTTGGTTTAATTCCGTTCAGCGGTTTAGGAGGAGATGTGGTAATAGACGGACGGACGGACAGACAGACAAATGGAGGCGATTTTAGTATACCCTGCTTTTTTTCAAAAAATATAAATATTGTATGAACATGATCATGACCAATGATCTTACCAAGTTTGTTTAATATAGTCACCTTAAAAGTGACGTTGTTACAATATTGTCGCAGAAGAGTCCTGACATTTAAAAATAGACGAGGGTTATGGTAATAAAAGTTTGCAAATGTGTGCGTGCGCATATTACTCAGTGCTCCACTTTGAATGCTAAAGTAGACGTAAAAACACAAAACAAATGTCCCCTTTTCAGTATTTATTGATATTCACACTAGCCTTTGTTTAGTGCTGTCAGGCGGCCGTAAAAGGTTGCCCCGACTGCAAATCAGTAGTGTTATTACTTACTGTTCCTTTGGGATCATCAAGCCCAAACTTTGTGTCTTTAAAGTAGAATATCGCTTAAGCCGGTGCTAGGAGGCGTGAGAGGTGTTGCACTCGATATTACCACTCATGAACAGACAAAACCGAGTCTGCTACTTTTATCTTTTGTTTGTGTTTATTGCTTCCAAGGGATTCCTTTTTCAGTAGTATTCCTATTATGTACTATATTCCTAAATCACACAAAAATCCTTATACAGCCTCTTTATTTCTAAATCTAGTTACTGCACCAATACAAACCTCTCCAAATTTGCAACTTCTTGTTTTACTGCCGTTAAAGATCACGTAAAACAGTATTGTGCTTCAGATTATAATAACTCTGGGATTAATTTATTTTGGTCAATTTACTTTTCCGGAAATAATAGGAAAACAAACAAGTATCTTACGCATGATTCCACAGTAAAACCTCATACTAAAGTGTGTGACTGAATAGTCTGACGTTATCGTTTACTCAAGATAAAATGTGCCTAGATTTTCAATAATCAACGGCAAGTGTCAGTTTTGCTTATTGTTTAACTTGTCAGAGGTCTTGTAGGTATAATGTTTTACATCACGCAACATTTGCTGAAAATCGGTAACCGTTTAAAAAGGTTATTGTACACACAAGAAATTCCCATTACCACTGACTCAGAATAGAACAAAGTAAAAAAAAATCCATAAGTCTTGTTAAAATTATTCGGATGTAATGGAATGAGGTCTTGATTCTATAATTTGATATTGTATTCATACACTGAAACTTTATTTGCCTAAGAACATGAAAAAGATGCGTTCCAATTTCTTTGTTTTCGTTTGAATGATGTTACAAAATGAAGCATTTCAGAAAATTATACAGTGGTTTCATATACTGAAAGGAAAAAGAAACGCATAATGTGTATTTCCGCTATATGTTGTATGTTTAATATTCTATTGCTAATCGAATGATACAGGGCGACATTAGGCCTGTACTTTCGGAAAGAAGATTTAAACAGCACAGAACACACCAATGGTTACACCTTTAAAGTTTCATTATCAACAGAATGCGCATTTGACTCAAGCAGGTGAGCAAACTTAGGCTTTAAACTTTGCAATCTCTTAACATTAAACATAATACTACAATGGCTTGACTTTTTCAAGCGAAATTTCAACATTTATGAATTTCATGTAACAAAGTATACTTTGATTAAAATGTCTACTACATGACATAGTTGTTCTTTCTGCAATTAGTTGTAGTCCCTTTTTGTACAAAACACGCTGAGATATATCCGGAATTTTACTCGGAATTAGGTGCACTTTTACGATTATGCGTTTCTTTTTCCTTTCAGTATATATACTAGACCCACATCTGTTACAATTTAAAAAATCATGCTTATATTTTTCCGGGTAAATGTTTTTCGTTTGATTATTCTTCAGTTTCGTTTAATTTTCTCCGCGGTGTAGTCTAAAGATAAAGCGGCGGCCTTGCATGCGGGAAAACGTGGGTTCAGTCATCGGCCGGATCATACCAAGTACTTCATAAACACGGTACGTACTAATAGCTCTCTTGCTAGATGTTCACCATATTAAGGGTAATTCTAGGACAGTTCGACCTGGCCTTGAATTCACCAACCATTCATGAGAATAGTCTTAGATTAAGATCAAGTATGCAAATTTCAATCACAAATATTTCTATAGGTTTACAGAATAAACCTTCATAACAAACTGCTATGTATAAATAAATAAATAAATAGCAACTTCTTACGATTTTTTATCTTTGAAGGTCATGGCAATATTTGAGAACGAATTTTCAGTACTTGAGCTCAAGTCTAAGAATAGTTCGAAGAATGGTTGGTGAATTCCAGGCCAGCTGGTGTCAGTATAAAGTGATTGGGTAGGTATCATGTCATGTGTCTACGGCGTGGTGCTCCATAATGGTAGCACTATCGAGCACACTGTTGAGCACACTGTTACATGTGGACACTGTTACATGTGGACACACTGTTACATGTGGACACTGTTACATGTGGACACTGAATTATTGTTAAAAGCGACGTTAAACCTTATACATTCTTATATACATACTTCTAACACATCATTGAATGTTTGAAAAGAAAAACACGCATAACGTTTTACTCTATGTCGATTGTTTTCCTATCGATGTATGCGCTCTATAAATCCATGCTTTATGAAAAATATATAATACAAATTAATTTCCTAGCACAAACAATGTGTTCCACTGTAAAATTACTCTTTGAATATTTTCAAATATTAACTCACTAGTATTTTAATGCAACGTGGGTTTATATGCAAATAGTCACTCATTTCAGAGAATTCTTATTTCTCCCATTTCTAGTCATTTGAGATGTTTTCCTCATGTGAGATTATTAGAATATTTCATGGGTATCCGGTGACGATAGGGAATTCCAACCCGAGGTATAAGTGTTTTTACCGATTAATGTAAAATTACCACTTAGAGGGTTGGAATTCCCTATCTGAACCGAATACCCATGATAGATTCTTTTTCTTGCATATCAGAGACATGTTGCGCATTGACGCCGCCAGCTGCTAACGTTTTGCCTGCATACCGGAAAGTTGGCGCGCGTGAATTTTATCTCGACCCTAGGGTGAGATGGAAATATCTAGCCCCGGTAAAATGACGGATATCCTTGTCCGGTATGCAAGAAAACCATTTGCATACCGGACAAGGATATCCGTCATTTTACCATTTATTGCATACCGGACAAGGATATCTGTCATTTTACCGGGGCTAGATATTTCCATCTCACCCTAGGGTCGAGATAAAATTCACGCGCGCCAACATCCGGTATGCAAGAAAATATGTAAAACGTTAGTAGCTGGCGGCGTCGACGCACAACATGTCTCTCATATGCAAGAAATATAATCTATCATGGGTATTCGGTTCAGATAGGGAATTTCCAACCCTCGGCAGAGCCTCAGTTTCGATAAAAACACTTATACCTCGGGTTGGAATTCCCTATCTTCGCCGGATACCCATGAACGATTCTAATAATCTTACATGACATGTGACTCTAACTAGAAACGTCATGACATCACGTTGGTGACGTCGCCTTATTTTAGCGTTAAATTAAATTAAATCATTGAAATATGACTTTACTAAGCAAATAATGGGAGAACAATAATACATCATCAGTTTATCCATGTGAGACAAGGAAATCTCACCCGAGGGTCACAGTTGTAACCAGGGACGAGGATCTGTATCACATACATG
Source organism: Cyrtodaria siliqua (assembly GCA_037043455.1). Taxonomy (NCBI): domain Eukaryota; kingdom Metazoa; phylum Mollusca; class Bivalvia; order Adapedonta; family Hiatellidae; genus Cyrtodaria; species Cyrtodaria siliqua. The sequence continues at coordinate 49,090 of JAWPHD010009613.1, read as the reverse complement.
CTATAAAATCGATAAGGTGAGGGACACTAAATTAAAATGAAATTGCATTTAGTAAATCTGCAGAATTCTTTTAACATTCGCATTAAAGTTCAGCACAATTACAAACAGAACATTTAACTAAAAGTGCTGAAAACGTTCGCCTTTTGTCTTGACAGTTTAAAGGCAGACAAATAGTTTACGAATTGATCCTATTGATTATATAAAAAACAAATAATATTGTGGCCAGTATCAATGTATATGTATTGAAATATAAAGCATACAATCAGTCTTGCATTTTTATTGTAAATGTAAAAATAAAAATGATGACTGATGTTCAAACGTGACAAGGTAACAATGATGACTGTTGTTCACACGTGCCAAGGTTGCAATGGTAACTGCTATTTAAACGTACCGAGGTAACAATTGTGACTGCCGTTCAAGCGTACCAAGGTAACGATGGTGAATGCTGTTCACACGTGACAAGGTTGCAATGGTGACTACTGCTCAAACGTACCAAGGTAACAATGCTAACTGATTTTCAAACTATATAATGTAACAATGGTGAATGCCGTTCAAACGTACCAAGGTGACACTGGTGACTGTTGTTCACACGTGAAAAGGTTGCAATGGCGACTGCTGTTCAAACGTACCAAGGTTACAAGGGTGAATGCTGTTCAAACATGTCAAAGTTGCAATGGTGACTGCTATTCATACGTACCAAGGTAACAATGGTGCATGTTGTTCAAACGTACCAAGGTAACAATGATGATTGATGTTCAGACGGCAAATGTTGCAATGGTGACTGCTGTTCTAACATGCCAAGTTTGCAATGGCGCCTGCTGTTCAAACGTATGGCGGTAACAATGGTGAATGCTGTTCACACAAGCCAAGGTTGCAATGGTAGCTTCTGCTCAAACGTACCATGGTAACAATGGTGAATGCTTTTCAAAAGTACCAAGGTAACAATGTTGAATGCTTTTCAAACGTACCAAAGTAACAATGGTGAAATCTGTTCAAACGTACCAATGTAACAATGGTGACTGCTGTTTATACGTACCATGGAAACCATAGTGAATGCTGTTCAAACGTACCAAGGTAACAGTGGTGAATGCAGTTCAAACGTGCCAAGGTAACAGTGGTGAATGCTGTTCAAACGTGCCAAGGTAACAATGGTGAATGCTGTTCAAACGTACCAAGGTAGCAATAGTGACTGCTGTTTAAACGTACCAAGGTAACAATGGTGACTGCTGTTTAAACTTACCATGGTGACCATGGTGAATGCTGTTCGAACGTATTAAGGTAGCAATGGTGAATGCTGTTTAAACGTACCAAGGCAACGATTGTAAATATAGTTCAAACGTACCAAAGTAACAATGGTGAATACTGTCCAAACGTTTCCTGGTTTTAATATCAAAAATCAATGTTCTCTGGATATGTTACCATTTAAACTAAAAACGTCATTGTCACAGATACGATTATCTTCGCATTCCCTAAGAGTCGAACCCCTTCGCAATCCCTAAGAGTCGAAACCCTGAGATACGGACACAATAAAACAGATAGAAGTCAAAGATATTGTTCTATTCTAGCGTTTTTTTAGTTAATGTGGTGGCCTTAAAAAGTTGCCCCGACTACAAATTTGTGTTTGGGATCATCAAGCCCAATCTGTGTGGCTTTAAAGCAGAATATCGCTTAAGCCGGTGCTAGGGTGTGTGAGAGGTGTTGCGCTTGAGATTGCCTCTCATGAACAACCTCAATTAAAAAGAGAGTCTGCCGGTTTTATCTTTTGTTTGTGTTTGTTGCTTCCAAGGAATATCCTTTTCAGTATTTAATAATGTGTCCTGTCTATGCGCATATACGCGAACCTTATTCTAAGCCGTATTATTATAGAAGGTCTACTGTTATAGAATGTATTGAATTGATGCAAAGTATAAACAAAGAGATGTATAAGTTCGCTAAATGTGTAATAGAAGCGTTTGTCATAATAATGCGTAACTCATTTAATTATACTTAGTTGTGCACATACACATGCTATATGAAAGGTCTATCCTCACGGTTAGTGTATTGTTTTATGGTTTCACAATTAACAGAGCGTATGTTTTTTTCTAGGAGAGAGAGAGCGAGCTAAAAGGAGAGTGTGCGTGTGTGTGTGTGTGTGCGTGCGTGCGTGCGTGCGTGCGTGCGTGCGTGCGTGTGTGTGTGTGTGTGCATATGTACGTGCGTGGGTGCGTGTGTGTATGTGTTGTTGCTGGCATGCTTGTGTGCATATTTGTCATGAGCTGTTTTTAAATAGTGTATATTATCTTCTGATGACGAGATAATATATAACATTTATTTTCTGTTCTGTTTCATAATAGTCACTGTGACTGATACTGATCGCGAGGCTATAACTGCTAATAACGCACATGTATCACCTAATAGTGGTATTGTCATAGGATTGTACCACCGACCCAAAATTATGCTGCCACATATAAAATGTATAACTACAATAAATCTACCAACCGAAGCCGTCCGTGACAACTGGCGCCCAAAATAAGGATTCTGAGTTAAAAGACATCGGTACCAATAGTTTTAGAAACTGAAGTAGATCTACACCTGTATAATTACTCAGTATTTTCACTACACCTGATTATGATACCTGGGATTCCTACTATAAAACAAAGTGTCTATTTATAGACATCTGACGTAAATCTGTGACTGACCACTAACATCATTGGACCATATTCTTCGGAAGTGGATTTACCTTTGTTTGTAAACATTGTCATCAGTCTTTTGAAAAATACATCACCTTAAAATGGTGATGATGTTTCATTATAAACACTTATTCTCATGGTCATGATTTTCCATCATCTTTCATTCTTCATTCATTCGTTACATTTTCAAAAATAATTCAGGTAACGATTTATCGTCACATAGTATAATCTTGCAAACTTTCAATGTGAGCGTTTTTCATCACCCAGATTGAAACAGAAAAAAAAAATGATATAGTCAAGTCAACTTTGATATAGTCAAGTCAAAGCTAAATGTTTCGTCTGTACATTTTTAGAAAATGTTATAACATTCAGCTAAAAGAATTCGATAAAATTTGGATGATATACAGTAGAACGTGTTAACCTTCTGCATCGATTTCTGTCATTTGTCTCGAAAATCAACCCGTGTGTAAACAGGCTCTCGTTTATAGAGTTACTGGCGGGTTCCCTATCTATACTTCTACCAATAAACCAACATACCAACAGGCATCAATAACAGGCGATAAACATAGGGACATGAAATATATCGGACTTATAGCATGTTAGCGAGTTCGCGTATTTAATTATGATGTAATGAAACATCATCACCATTTAAGGTGATGGTTTTTCAAAAGTTTCCTGACTGGTCATCGCATATGCACATATTTTGTTTCGGGTACCCGTCCCTTTAGAATCGCTAGCTATCATCCTTCTCGTCTTTGAATTACCGTGAATGGAATACACAAATCGTCGTTTGCTAACATGTGTTTGCAAATCATCTCGTTAATATTATTCATGACTGAATAAACCAATAGTGTTCGAGAGTTTGAATATTTTCCACTACATCTATTCAATTAATTAAATTCATGCATAGTTTCGTAATGGTATAGGCGTACGGTACCTAAGAACTTCATAATTGGGTTCAACAAGAATAAATAGTTGTTTAAGTTAAAAGGCGTTTACATTTTATGTTTTATATTGTTAATCAAAGAGTACTTTTGTAATTAAATACGAAATTAATACAACTGGGCTCTATACCACTTAAACACTCGGGGGCATGGAAACGTGACACTAATGCAGGTTAATTTAAGTTTGGAATTACCGGAACCAATACCTTGCCTCGCTAAAATAGCATACCTATTCATAAACGTTTGACGTCATTACTCTACCTTATATTGCTATACTTCTTAAAGATAAATGTATACATATTTGACTACCGTTTATGAACAGTCTCAGTCAAACCGAGACTGCACTATTTCGTATTTATCGTGCTCAAACGTTTCCAAAGGTCCACTTTCATACGCTTTTATGTTGTAAACGTTGAATTGTGATTGTGTTTAACCACTCATAGGATATGTTGTCTGCTTTTTATACGCAGGCTTCATAACCGCTGCTCCCAACTAAATTCCATTATGTTTATTTCGCTCTTCGGGGCATTTCATTTTATTAGATACTGGGACCATACGCCGTACGACATGGGGAATACATTAAAGAAGGATAACTCCAGGTCCACCGCCATATGCATGCCATCTTCGGGATGGTTAAAATGTTGTGCTGTTGATTTTATGAATATTGAGTTCTGCTCAACCCGGGGCTAGAGGGCGTGAGCGGTAGCTAGCATATTTCACTAACACTCATGAACAGTCTCAATCAAACCGAGACTGCAATATTTCGTATGTGTCGTGCTCGGCCGTTTCCAAAGGTCCATTATCATACTCTTTTTGTAAACTATGAATACTACAAACTTAATGATGAAAGTCCAATGATGATGTATATTTCTACTCTGCTGGTTAAAACGGGTACAGACTAATGCACTAATGAACTACATGTGAGTAAGGGAAAATGAATCGTCAATCGCACTCGAGCATTAGTACTTCTTTCATCAATTCAGAGACGATATTCTCACAAAACATCCCGTCGAATTCAGAACTGTCACGTTCTTAATCTATTTCAATTGTTTTTATCACATTTGCGCAAGATATTTAAAAGTAACTCATCTCATGTCATCTGTAACCCACTGATTGCCTTATTCTGTTCATGTGTCGTATGTTTCATTTCTTTTATGTCTGTTTCATGCGTTATATGGTCGGGTTAATAGTGTTCATTGAGGTGGCTTGATTTTCAGAGCACTAACAGTCAGTTTATAGTATTTGAGATATTTGAGTCACTGTGTTCTGTTGTCACTGTGTTCTGTTAGCCATACATTGCGATTTTCGGCATAGTCACAATAACCACAATCATTTTTCACAGCCTAGATTTGCTTCACTCTAACTGCAGCTCAGCATTTCCCTCGGTCTATTTTATGTATTTTTGTAACATTGAACATGTTGAAATTGTTTTATTAAGCGGAGCCAGAATAACAATGGATTGGCCAATAAAATCTTTTTTTCGCTATATAAATGAACATTTTATATAGAGTAAAAATGCAAATAAATACAGCAAATTGTTCAGTTTGCAAAAAAGACTTGCTATCCAAGACCTAAAATGTGCCCCCATGCAGAGGCTACATTGATCAGAACGAGTATTAGCAGCATTCAAAAGCGAGAACATTTATGAGCGATAATAAAATATTATTTCTAAAAAAATATGAAATAGAAAAATAGAAGAGCTTGTAAAATTCCACGCGTCACATATATAATCCTATCCAATGTTAGAGGGAGAATTTCCTCGACTTTGATTAATATTTTTTATCTATTATATCAATTGAGCAATGCGGGCATTTAGCAGTTTTAAATTGACCTGACTCAAAATACACTAAGCAAAAACGAGAAAATTTCCCTGCCAAGTGATTGAAAATAAATAATTTACAACCTTCCAGAATCGTGGAAATTTCCTCGCATTGACCCTTATGCAACGAAACTGTTTATTTTGAACAAATGTGCTAATCATAAAAATGTCCACTTATTAAATATAGATATAAAAATCGAAAAGCAAATGCAGCATTGAAGGAAATAACCACAAACACACACAGAAACAAAGAACAAAATTAAAGATGAATAAAATGCCAAATAAGACATCACAAACACAAAGGTCCTATGCTACGTTAGAGCGAGCAAATTTCCTCGCTTTGGTTAATATTTTACATTTCGATTCTGAAATACCATAAGCGGGGAAATTTCCTCGCATTGACCAATTTTTGAGCAATGCGGGAATTTAGAAGTTTCGAACTGACCTGACTGAAAATCCACCAAGCAAAAGCGGGGAAATTTCCTCGCCAAGTGATTGAAAATAAAAAATAAATCCAATTCGATTCTGAAATACCATAACCGTGGAAATTTCCTCGCATTGACCCATTTTACAACCCAGCTGTATATTTTGAGTCAATCACAAAAACGTCCACCTATTACAATTCCATCCCAAGTTAGAACGAGGAAATTTCCTCGCTTTGGTTCACATGTTTATACATTGTATCAGTTGAGCAATGCGCGGATTCCGACATGACTGAAAAATTCACCAAGCAAAAGCGAGGAAATTTCCTCGCCAAGTGATTGAAAATAAATAATTTCCAATTCGCTTCTAAAATACCCAAAATGTGGAAATTTCCTCGTATTGACTCAAGCAACTATGTTAATCACAAAAAATATCCACCTATAAAATCCTTTGCCACGTTAGAGCGAGAAAATTTTCTTGCTTTAAAGCACTTGTATGTTACAAACTTCGTAAGATCCTTGGTCGCGATCACTTTCATACTATCTTTGTTAAACTTGCTAAAAGGTCTATCAAAAGAGATTATAACTCTATCATTTTGCAACGCACTGCTTGCTTGGGGTTCGCCACTATGCCTTCCTCTTAAATTGTGCGAAGACCGGACAGGCTGTGGACCCTATGATGATGTCTACCTAAAGCCAAAAAGGACGGTGACTTTTGATGTTTGTCTGCAATCTTGTCTTGTCATGCCCTCAATGGTTTATTCTCTTGTTGCTCTGGCTCCAGCCAAGTCAATGAGTACCTTCTTTGTGGCTTTCTAGACTATTATGTTTTGGTAATTATATATACACGAGCATCTTTTTGTTTTACTTATATTGCCTATTGTTTGTAAGAGAATAGTTCATGGCGGGGATTTCTTTATTTACACTGTCCCGTTTTATTTGGATGACTGACCGTTCCAAAGCTGTAGCCCTATTGCCAACCCGTTTTGTGTTTGTGACGTCATATGCCTTTATTCCTTATTAACATTGCCCTTCATGTTTGTCATTTTGCGTGTTTTGGGGTTTACTGTGTTCTGCGAAAGCTGCATTTCCTGTTCGACTTTTATACTTATTTTGATTAACATTTGTATATACTAGAGGGAAAAAGGTTTAGCAAGTTTTGAGATGAAATAATACTGTATACAATATATACTGACATTTTGGGACTTTACGGGCTTGACCCCTACGTTCATTTATTCGTTACGTCATTAACATGTTCGACTGTTATTGATGTGTGTTTAATAAAATATTGTGTCTATGGCAGTAGTTTCTTGATTCTACAACCAAAAATGTATTATTGCCAGGGTGCAACAAACACTTGCAAAACTTTTTCACCTGAGTATATATTGCATCAACTGAGCAATGCGGGGATTTAGAAGTTTCGAACAGACCTGACTGAACACTAAGCAAAAGCGAGGAAATTTCCTCGCCAAGTGATTGAAAAATAATTTCCAATTCGCTTCTAAAATACCCATGTAGATATAAAAATCGAACAGGAAAAGTAGTATTCAAGGAAGACAGTCAACCACAAACATACACAGAAACGAAGAACACATTTAACGATGAATACAATTCCAAATAAGACATCACAAACACAAATGGTTTGACAATAGGGCTCCCGCCTTGGAACGGTCAGTGGCAAAAAAAGGCCGCTGGGGGGTACACCAGGTTCTAGGGTGCACCAAACCTCACACTTACTCTACTGTCATCCCAATAAAACAGGACAGTGTAAACAAAGAAATCTCCGTCATGAACTATTATCTAACCATCAAGGCAGCATTAATAGGCAATATAACGAAAACACAAAGATTCTCGTGCATATATAAATCATACAAAAAAAACTCTACCTTAGAAGACGTATTGACCCATTTCGCAACCAAACTGTGTATTTTGAGCAACTGTGTTAATCACAAATGTGTCAACCTATAAAAATCCTATGCCAAACTAGAGCGAGGACATTTCCTCACTTGCTTTGGTTAATACGTATATATATATATTATTAACTGAGCAATGCGGGGATTTAGAAGTTTCGACTTTACCTGACTCAAAATCCACCAAGTAAACGTGAGGAAATTTCCTCGCAAAGTGATTGAAAATACATAATTTTCAATTCATTTCTAAATTACCGAAACCGAAGAAATTTCCTCGCATTGACCCATTTTGCAACTCAACTGTATATTTTGAGCAATTGTGTTAATTACAAAACATGTCCAACTATAAATATTATATCCCCTGTTATAGCGAGGAATTTTATGTTCGTTTGTTTGATTAAGAAGACACTTGTATTAGCCTCGCCATATGCAGAGTTTCCCCAGTTTTTTGTGAAGGCCTGTTGTTTTCTGAATGTGCATGAATTAGCGCGCGCGGGGGAGGGTTTATGAGGGGCGGTGGTGTCTCGCCTCCGAAAGGTTCGAAAAAAAATTGTATTAGAGAATGTGTATATCAACGAGAGCCATTTTAATTGACATTTAGTGCTACTTTAATCTAACAAAAATAGAACTCATTCACAAAACAAATTTCTAAATAAATAGTTAAATGATGATTACAAGTCAAAAATTGTTCACAAACATTTTAGCAGCACAAACTCTTTTTTTTTCTTCTTAGTAATTATGTTATTTTATTCACTTAACATGTCTTAACTTACTAATTGACAGTTTTTAAACAGTTCTTCCGATATTTTATTCCTTTTGAGTGTCCGTTTACTCCTTTATATTATTTGTTTATTTTTAAACAAATAAACACTTTGTACTTGCCACAAACAGCTGGTCATAAATTGTTAGTTTGTTCACCAATCGAATGACCATGTTTCTTTATCAAATAAAAGTTTCTTTCTCATTTTGTATTCGTATATTGATTGTCAACAAAGCTAATCGTCGATGCCTCATCTCTGCCCATCTACTGACTACCTTTTGTAAGTGAAGTCCATCACATCAGGTCCCTGAATGGAGATGAGGAGGGTAGAGTTCATGGTGAGTTTGTCATCCTATTTCGGTTTGTGGACTTCACCCTCTTCATCGCTGATAATCCTCGTTCACAGTCTGGAATGTTTTAAATATTTTTATATTCTCTGTTATGTTTGTTATAATCAATAAAGACCAAATAAAATATTTCAATATTTAGTAATTTCATTAATTTCCTTGTTTCCTTAATTATTTATGTAAACAATCATGCATCATTGTGCACGTTTATTGTGCTTTGTTTTTAAATTGGAATACATGCATTTTTTCAATTTGTTATTTAAATACTTACCAGCAGCGGAAAATGGTATTGAGTAGACCTACCAGATTTAAATAAATGCATATTTTCAATTTGTTATTTAAATACTTACAAGCAGTGGAGGATGGTATTGATAGACCTACAGCTGCCTATCTGGCCAGGTTTGGAAGGACATCGCGGAGAGTTCCGGCTACCTCCTCCATCCCCTTATGAGTAGGCTGTTGAACGGCTCGGTTAGGTGGACATTTCTTCGGTCGTCGCTGATGCGTGACGTATATAGTACATAGCATAACTCTTCCTGAAAAAATACAAACTTTAATGAACAAACTTAAAGTGACCACAAAACAATTGTTTTTGATCTAAATGTGTGTTGTTTGTTTTTTATATATAAATAAAACATCATCCATCAGCAATCACAGTGTGCATGAAAAACACATGGTGCTTCTTAATAAATTGTAATCTTATTTGTGCCTTTATAAAGAAAATGAATATAAACTAAATGAATAAATTTTGAGGAAAATAAATATCAATGCACAGACAGTGGCAACAGTAAATCATTTACTACATCTGTACTATTGCTGTACTACATCTGTACTATTGCTGTACTACATCTGTACTTTTGCTGTACTACATCTGTACTATTGCTGTACTACATCTGTACTATTGCTGTACTACATCTGTACTATTGCTGTACTACATCTGTACTATTGTAGATATTCATTTACTACATCTGTACTATTGTAGATATTCATTTACTACATCTGTACTATTGTAGATATTCATTTACTACATCTGTACTATTGAAGATATTCATTTACTACATCTGTACTATTGTAGATATTCATTTACTACATCTGTACTATTGTAGATATTCATTTACTACATCTGTACTATTGAAGATATTCATTTACTACATCTGTACTATTGAAGATATTCATTTACTACATCTGTACTATTGAAGATATTCATTTACTACATCTGTACTATTGAATCATTTACTACATCTGTACTATTGAATCATTTACTACATCTGTACTATTGAATCATTTACTACATCTGTACTATTGAATCATTTACTACATCTGTACTATTGAATCATTTACTACATCTGTACTATTGAATCATTTACTACATCTGTACTATTGAAGATATTCATTTATTTACTACATCTGTACTACATCTGTACTACATCTGTACTACATCTGTACTATTGAACATATTCAATCATTTACTACATCTGTACTACATCTGTACTATTGAACATATTCAATCATTTACTACATCTGTACTATTGAACATATTCATTTACTACATCTGTACTATTGAAGATATTCATTTACTACATCTGTACTATTGAATCATTTACTACATCTGTACTATTGAATCATTTACTACATCTGTACTATTGAATCATTTACTACATCTGTACTATTGAAGATATTCATTTACTACATCTGTACTATTGAAGATATTCATTTACTACATCTGTACTATTGAATCATTTACTACATCTGTACTATTGAATCATTTACTACATCTGTACTATTGAATCATTTACTACATCTGTACTATTGAATCATTTACTACATCTGTACTATTGAATCATTTACTACATCTGTACTATTGAATCATTTACTACATCTGTACTATTGAATCATTTACTACATCTGTACTATTGAAGATATTCATTTATTTACTACATCTGTACTACATCTGTACTACATCTGTACTACATCTGTACTATTGAACATATTCAATCATTTACTACATCTGTACTACATCTGTACTATTGAACATATTCAATCATTTACTACATCTGTACTATTGAACATATTCATTTACTACATCTGTACTATTGAAGATATTCAATCATTTACTACATCTGTACTATTGAAGATATTCAATCATTTACTACATCTGTACTATTGAAGATATTCAATCATTTACTACATCTGTACTATTGAACATATTCAATCATTTACTACATCTGTACTATTGAAGATATTCAATCATTTACTACATCTGTACTATTGAAGATATTCAATCATTTACTACATCTGTACTATTGAAGATATTCAATCATTTACTACATCTGTACTATTGAAGATATTCAATCATTTACTACATCTGTACTATTGAAGATATTCAATCATTTACTACATCTGTACTATTGAACATATTCAATCATTTACTACATCTGTACTATTGAACATATTCAATCATTTACTACATCTGTACTATTGAAGATATTCAATCATTTACTACATCTGTACTATTGAAGATATTCAATCATTTACTACATCTGTACTATTGAACATATTCAATCATTTACTACATCTGTACTATTGAAGATATTCAATCATTTACTACATCTGTACTATTGAACATATTCAATCATTTACTACATCTGTACTATTGAACATATTCAATCATTTACTACATCTGTACTATTGAAGATATTCAATCATTTACTACATCTGTACTATTGAAGATATTCAATCATTTACTACATCTGTACTATTGAAGATATTCATTTACTACATCTGTACTATTGAAGATATTCATTTACTACATCTGTACTATTGAACATATTCATTTACTACATCTGTACTATTGAACATATTCATTTACTACATCTGTACTATTGAACATATTCATTTACTACATCTGTACTATTGAACATATTCATTTACTACATCTGTACTATTGAACATATTCATTTACTACATCTGTACTATTGAACATATTCATTTACTACATCTGTACTATTGAACATATTCATTTACTACATCTGTACTATTGAAGATATTCATTTACTACATCTGTACTATTGAACATATTCATTTACTACATCTGTACTATTGAACATATTCATTTACTACATCTGTACTATTGAACATATTCATTTACTACATCTGTACTATTGAAGATATTCATTTACTACATCTGTACTATTGAACATATTCATTTACTACATCTGTACTATTGAACATATTCATTTACTACATCTGTACTATTGAAGATATTCATTTATTTATTTAGACAGACAGACAGACATACAGACAGTTTCATTCAGCCATGGGAACGCATCATCTATTCCTTTTTTTCTCCGGCCTTTAAACTTATATACTTACTCATTTACTTACTTTCACTTACTTACCATGCTTACTGCAGCATTACTTACTTATTTACTTACTTTCACTTACTTACCATGCTTACTGCAGCATTACTTACTTATTTACTTCTACTTTGAGAGAGAGAGAGAGAGAGAGAGAGAGAGAAAGAGACAGACAGACAGACAGACAGACCATCAACAGTTTCGCCTCTTTCCACTTAACATCTACCCCTGTCTCTTTCTCTGGCCTTTGGGTGTGCTTGGGCTGAAATTAGACGAAGTCGGAGGGCGGCTGGTTCATCGTCGGTGTGCCGGGGCATTCCGGCAAAGTTGTACTTTCGTCGTCTGCCAAAATCGAAGAAACAACATCGGACGCATTGCGCTCGTCTACGGCGCGTTTCTTAAAAAAACTAGCTATTTGCCTAGGTGAAGTTTCCTTTTTCGATTCGACATGTTTACTTACGTGCATACAAATTCTCGCAGAATGAAACAATCATGTTGTTTTTTTCGATCATAAACATTCATTTTCGGCAATAAAGCACCGTGTCCTAATTATTAAATATAATTATGCCGCTCAACACTCATTTCAATTCCATTCAAATTCTTTATTCAGCACAAACATTACAATCTGTTTCGCCAATACAATATAGGCTGTAATAAGTGTATAGGTGTAATCAGCAGTCTGCTATCGCGAATAATATTGGCGGATAGCTGATTTATTGGGATCGACTATACACCTCTCAATCAGATTTAGACTCGCTCAGGACAGCAATTGATTACAAGTGTGATATTGCTTTCGGACTTAAGGGGAGATCAAAGGATGTCGCTAATTCGTATATTATGTATATGTTGACAAAGATCATTCCACAAGGAACTCAAAAAGTACATACATATTAATATGCAAGATATCAAATATGACCCTTAGCACAGTGCCAGACACCTATATAACTAATATAACTATATGGCAGTGTTAACATTACTATTAGTTATAAATAGATATAGTCTGGTCCCAGCGAGTTGGTTTATTTAAACACCGAGATGAGCGTAGCCCATCGAGGCTTAACAAGAAAAGTCATAGTATACAATATATACTATGACGACGAGCGGCAATAAGAATGAAAATTGTAGAATATATTTGTTTTAATTCATTGCATTGGAATTAGAGCATCATGTGTGGTTTGTTTGTGTAAAATTAATAGCGAGTTCTATTTGGTGTAGCAATGGCATGAAACAAAATGGAAAAGCAAAATAAAGATAAAAAGTTTTTTATTTGAAACTAAACGTCCAATTTAAGTGCTTTGCTATAACCAAGGAAGTGCTATATTTGCTATTTTTATATAAAGCAAAGACTGGAGGAGCTGGACAAAAAGGACCTTCATTAAAACCGACAATTCGCTATAGGTGATTTCGGCTATAAATATGTATTCCGGCTATATGTATTCTTTTGACTATAAATAATATTTTTAAAGCACAATTATATAAAAACACACTCTGAATATGTATGAATAATTACAATTTACATGCGGTAATAATATGATGAATGACTATCAAATGTACATATTTTTAAGTTCATGCTGTGCAAAAACAACATTACTGATGTGGGAAAAAATATTTGTATGTACAACTCAGTGTGTCAGTTCCCTGCCAAGACTTGAACTTGAATCTCTTTTCTCGAAAGAAAAGCGTGTTTCCTTACACTACAGAGATCGCCCAGACATCACAAAAAGAATGTACAAAACTAAGCGAAATTAATAATGATGTAGATCAAAAGAATGTCAAACTAAAACTAGAAATTGTTATTGTCCATGGGACAAAAACGTATGGCTCCCCCACTCGCCCGAACAGACATAATTGACGACTCTAGGTCCACCGTTCTCATTGATCTGAGATCGTTTTGATATTCAATATCCCTGTGACTGTATCCACTATCTGTATCAGTGACATTTACTGGTCAACCATCCTTCAGAGTTTGAGGACCCTAGGTCCAACCATTCTGTAGTTATTGATTGGACATTGTTTTGTTATGGATCGGGGATCTTTTGATATCAATAGGGGTCATGTTCTGGTCATGACCAACCATCCTTCCAAGTTTGAGGACCCTAGTTCCAACCATTCTCTAGTTATTGATTGGATATCGTTGACCTTTGACCTAGTGACCCCAAAATCAATAGGGGTTATATGCTGGTCATGACCAACCATCCTTACAAGTTTGAGAACCCTAGGTCCAACCATTCTCTAGTTATTGATCAGACATCGTTTGATAGTCAATGTCACCGCGATCTTGACCTTTGACCTAGTGAACATCGATTTTATAGTCAATGTCACCACGATCTTGACCTTTACCTAGTGACCCCAAAATCAATAGATCTAACCATTGTGTAGTTATTGATCGGATATCGTTTTGATAGTCTGTCACCGTGACCTTGACCTTTGACCTAGTGACCCCAAAATCAATACGGGTCATCTACTGGTCATGACCAACCATCCCTCCAAGTTTGAGGACCCTAGATCCAACTATTGTGTAGTTATTGATCGGATATCATTAAGATAGCCAATGTCATCGCGACCTTGACCTTTGACCTAGTGACCCCAAAATCAATAGGGGTTATCTACTGGTCATGACCAACCATCCTTCCAAGTTTGAAGACCCTAGGTCCAACCATTCTCTAGTTATTGATCGGAATCGTTTTGATAGTCAATGTCACCGCGACCTTGACCTTTGACCTAGTGACCCCAAAATCAATAGGGGTCATCTAATGGTCATGATCAACCATCCTTCTAAGTTTGAGGACCCTAGGTGCAACCATTCTCTAGTTATTGATCGGACATCGTTTGTGACACAGTCAGCACAAAATCAATATGGCTCCCCTCCACACTTTGTGTGGGGGAGCCATAAGTATCACAGGTTATTAATACCCTTGCAAACGCATACCCCATGACTTCATGTATATGCGCAGTTCCACTTCATACTGATGCTTCTCACAATGTTTGGGGTATGACAGAGGTCACAGTGACCTTATTTTGGTATGCGACACACCGCTATCCCAAGATGTATCAACATACCAAGTTTGGTATTTCTAAGTGTTATTGTATTGAAAATATGGTCCGGACAAGCATTTTCTATGACAGAAGTAACAGGTCAAGGTCACAATTACCTTATTCTGGTACGCGACACAGCGCTATCCCAAGATGTATCTAAATACCAAGTTTGCTATCTCTAAGACTTAGTGTTATAGTATTGAAAATATGTTCTGGACAAGCATTTTCTATGACAAAGGTCACAGGTCAAGGTCACAGTGGCCTTATTTTGGTATGCGACACACAGCTATCCCAAGATGTATCCACATACCAAGTTTGGTATCTCTAAGTGTTATAGTATTGAAAATACGGTGCAGACAAGAGGTGAAAGAGTCTGTGGATGCTCTACTGGCTAAATGTGCAGGGGACCGTAACACATTTTCAACATTCATTCAACCGGCACATGGCAATGATATAGGTCACTATTTGTTGAATGCCAGCCACAGTAGCAGGAGAACTAGTCTGTACAAAGTTAGTGTATTACAGGGTTCCCACAATTTTTTGAGAACAAAACTATCCCAAGAGAGTTTTTTTCAGGTTTTCCCACTGCTTTCAAGGACAATTTATACCAGTGTTTGTCCGACACCGTTGTTGCAAAAACGTTAAATTGTTCACAGTACTAATATGTGACACCACACACGATGTTAGTTTATTTTTTTTGACAAGTATTGACTTTAACCCGCTGTTTTTTAGGCTGTTCTCCCTCCTATGAAGGAAATTTAGTGTTGACATTTAACTTGTTCTCAGACGACATGCTTTATCGATTCAAATTATTAGACGCTTGCATATACGACGGAGCATTTTGAGTTTTATTTGAAAATACTCGGCTAAAATTGTAACATATTTTATGAGACAACCGGTGAGGTAACGAATTTGTACGACAGCGATCGAAAACAAAAGTACAATTTGGGGTTCACATTTCATTGATCAGAGCATTAACACATCTTTACGATTGTTCACGAATACCAATGGTTAATTTTTATGGGCTTACTAGGCCATTCGCCAAATCGCCATAGGCGAAAAGTAACCTGAACTGGCGAATGAAAACCGTAAGAAATACACACCAAATTCGCCAGACATCGGCGGTCTGGCGAATCCAAATTTCCGACCGATTTTGTCTAAAAGATCTCGGAAAATCCCGAATTCTAATTTACAAAGTCTTTCACTGTTTATAGGCCACTATCCCGCTGAGTGTTTTAGCTAATTAGTGACAATCAATTTAGATCGGTAAACTAATTATGTCAGCGTTTATTGAAAACCACTGTCAAATTGTCGGTGCGATAAGACTCCGCCCACTGTTACGCCTCTTGCTGTCAATCAACTGGTTTGTGTCCCCGCGCTCAACATTATCTGTCATATAAAGTTGTGACATTATTCACAGATTTAACTGCGTGATCGAGCCAGGTAAAACATCAAATAATGTGGCGCCCTCTAGCGGCCAAAATGGCTGATCAAAACAGAAAATTTGAAAATGTTTGCTTACGAATTAGCCAGAGATACTCAGCCTCTGTGTTTTTGAACTTTACGATCACTGATAAGTGTTAAAGGAACACATGGCAATCTTGAGTTTTCAAAAACTAGCAGCATTCCGTTAGTTTTTCTACATAAATTACATTTGTTCAATCATTAATGTTAATTATAAGAATTGTTTTAAGCCATTTGTTTTTTTCTATTATTTTTTTTTTTTATATTATTGCACCAGTAATATATTAAAACTTATAGTATAATAAGACGAAATAGGAATACTTAAAATTTTATTTATTTAAATGTAACCAGGGTAAAAGTAACAAGAGGTCAATGACCTTGAAGCTCTACTGATTGATTTTGATTTCAGGAAGTAGTCGCTACAGACTTGTTTTTTGAAAATCTATTTTTAACCGTGGCGGCCATCTTGAATTTCCGGCCGACCTGAAATTTTGCTCAGATCAATAAGACATTAAGAGCAACATTCCTGTGAAGTTTCATGAAAATCCGTCAGGTAGTGTCAAAGAAGTAGTCGCTACAAGTTTTCATTATATAACTCTATGTAAACAAAGCAGCCATGTTTAAGGTCAAATCAAAACGATTTTCGACAAGGACCAACATCATGTCATACTGATCATTTTAGAAAAAGTCCCATATCAATATCTCTTATTGTTTTGAAGAAGTAGTCGCTACAAACTTATTTATTTTAAATCTATTTTTAACTGTGGCGGCCATCTTGAATTTTCGGCCGACATGAAATTTTTCTAGGATCAACTAGACATCAAGAGCAACATTCCTGTGAAGTTTCATGAACATCCGTCAAGTAGTTTCAGAGGAGTAGTCGCTACAAGTTTTTACAATATAACTCTATGTAAACATAGATGGCCGCTGGCAGCCATGTTTAACGTTGAATCAAAACGATTTTTGACTAGGATCAACATCATGTAATGCTGATCATTTTAGAAAAAGTCCCATATCAATATCACTTATAGTTTTCAAGAAGTAGTCGCTACAAACTTATTTTTTAAAAATCTATTTTTAGCTGTGACGGCCATCTTGAATTTCCGGCCGACCTGAAATTTTGATAGGATCAATTAGACATCAAGAGCAACATTCCTGTAAAGTTTCATGACAATCCGCCAAGTAGTTTCAGAGGAGTAGTCGCTACAAGTTTTTACTATATAACTCTATGTAAACAAAGATGGCCGCTGGCAGCCATGTTTAACGTTGAATCAAAACGATTTTGGACTAGGATCAACATCATGTAATGCTGATCATTTTAGAAAAAGTCCCATATCAATATCACTTATAGTTTTCAAGAAGTAGTCGCTACAAACTTATTTTTTAAAAATCTATTTTTAGCTGTGACGGCCATCTTGAATTTCCGGCCGACCTGAAATTTTTATAGGATCAATTAGACATCAAGAGCAACATTCCTGTAAAGTTTCATGAAAATCCGCCAAGTAGTTTCAGAGAAGTAGTCGCTACAAGTTTTTACTATATAACTCTATGTAAACAAAGATGGCCGCTGGCAGCCATGTTTAACGTTGAATCAAAACGATTTTTGACTAGGATCAACATCATGTAATGCTGATCATTTTAGAAAAAGTCCCATATCAATATCACTTATAGTTTTCAAGAAGTGGTCGCTACAAACTTATTTTTTAAAAATCTATTTTTAGCTGTGACGGCCATCTTGAATTTCCGGTCGACCTGAAATTTTTCTAGGATCAATTAGACATCAATAGCAACATTCCTGTAAAGTTTCATGACAATCCGCCAAGTAGTTTCAGAGAAGTAGTCGCTACAGGTTTTTACTATATAACTCTATGTAAACAAAGATGGCCGCTGGCAGCCATGTTTAACGTTGAATCAAAACGATTTTTGACTAGGATCAACATCATGTCATGCTGATCATTTTAGAAAAAGTCCCATATCAATATCACTTATAGTTTTCAAGAAGAAGTCGCTACAAACTTGTATTTTAAAACTCTATTTTTAGCTTTGGCGGCCATCTTGGATTTCACATCAACATGAATTTTTTCTAGGATCAACTAGACTTTATGGGCAACATTTCTGTAAAGTTTCATGAATATCCATCCAGTAGTTTCAGCTGTGAAGTCGCTACAAATAAAAGTTTACGGACAGACAGACGGACAGACGGACGGACGACGGACGCCGCACCACGGCATAAGCTCTGCTGATCTCTGATCAGTAGAGCTAAAAATGATACTGGATATATAAATTGTGACACCCATTTCAAATACTGCAAGATTGCCATGTGTCCCTTTAAGTGCCTACTAATTAGTTGTACACACGGTAGCGTAAACTGGAACAATGGCAAGTGTGAACCGGTGTTTAATCGGCTGTTTCTGAA
Organism: Cyrtodaria siliqua; assembly: GCA_037043455.1. Classification (NCBI taxonomy): domain Eukaryota; kingdom Metazoa; phylum Mollusca; class Bivalvia; order Adapedonta; family Hiatellidae; genus Cyrtodaria; species Cyrtodaria siliqua. The sequence continues at coordinate 29,947 of JAWPHD010009613.1, read as the reverse complement.
TTGGGTTCATTTTATGGTTGATTGTTCAATCAACATGAAACAATACAAAAGGTGCGATTACTCAAAATATTGGTGTATGTAGCATTTCTGAATTTGCAGCGCGATCTTTCTAGATTCTTTGGAACTCGTGTTAGTTGAACTTGTATATGCCTCAGTTTAGCCTTACATTTTTTAAATATATTGCTATTTATTTGATTTCTCTGCATGTTAGCATACTGAAATGTATTTAATGAAAATACTAAATGGTGACAAGAGTCTGCATTTTTGTATTTTCTTATGATATATGCATGCATTCAATCTGTCCTTTTTTAAATTTCAGTCTTAACAATTTTTAAAAATTAAAATTACAATAAATTAAATACAATTTTTAAAAAAGTTCTGAACCTTTTCCCGGTATGGGAAGCATGATATTAAGTCATTGAACTGGAACACATCAATGACATGCACAACTACACATGGCACTAATCATCCCTGCCATTGTATCAAGACACAGAAATGTGACAAAGTTTGTGTATTAAAACTTTAAAGAACTCAATTTCATTAACCAGTACACAACAATGGCAGTGCAACTAGGCTTGGTATAGTTCTATGACATAAAACGTCACAGAACAGAGCTACAGATAAGCAAGGTATTTGCGTAAATTCCCAGTTAAAACTCGCTAAATTAAGCTAAATACACAATTAAATTTCTTTATTGATGCGTCCCATTTAATATGTTTAACAAATTAATTACGCAAAATAACCGTTTTTGTCAGCATATCATATTTTATCCATTACCGTGAAGATGGCCAATATCAAACGGAATGCATCGCCGTTTCCAGTCAATTCTCAAATAAGCGAGCCATTGAGATTGGCTAAATGTGACTGGTTATCAAGTTTATTTTTTTCACTCGAAAGTAAATCCTTCAGGAACAAAAATGTTGTATTCAGACTATTTTTAATTATTCGGCATCACCGAAGCACTCAACTTTATCTGTACGTCAACATGGCTAAAAGAGGCGCAGGTGTTTGAACTCAGTGCAAGAATATTCATTATCGCTAAATATTAATAACTAACTCAGAACACAATAATAACTAACGTTGCGACGTTGAGTCGTGACGTCAATAAAGTGTTGCTGACGTCAACATCATCCGCCAACAACGTTCAATAAAGCGAATATTTGTTTGCAAAAACGTAATTTAAAATGTAATAAATAGATTATTTAACTGCTGAGATCGACTATGGGTAATCCTTTACTTGATGGTAGACGTGCTTTGTTTTTTTTACTTACTCGCATGCGCTCGTTCGTGAAAAAAACTACACGCCTACCTCTTGTGAAGGATTTTCCTATAATCGATCCCAGCAGTTAAATAATCTCTATATAATTCATATAGGGCCCTGGTTTTTTATCACTGCTTAACACAGAAGTTCAGAGAGATATTTCACAGGGTATAGTTCTCCCTGTACACTGGACAGACTACTTTACATCCCTCCGAAGGATGACCTATATTCACAGTGCCATGCCCAAGTAAGATACTGCGGGAGTTTGTTTGAAAAATCTGGGATGTGACCCCACTGGAAATCATACACGTGATTTCTGGGACTCGAGTCAAGTATGTTTAACACTTGGCGACCGCAGGGTTAAGTTTCCAAAATTATATGGCAACAAAAGAACACAAGATAAATATGTCTGGAAGTCTCCTGAAACATGAGTCATACACAAATATCCTAGACACATTCGGTATACACAGGGTCTGAATGACACTGACTAACACAACAGCCATGGTTCTCACATCTCCGTCTAGGTATTCTTCTTTTAGTTTAGATACTACAGATTACCAAATATGCAAACGACGACTAGAATCGTCAGGGGATGTTTATGCTCACACAACCTTGCAATTGTTCACTCGATTTTTTAAACATGCAGAATGAATAACAAATACGTAGTCTAGATCATCTGCGACGCTTGCTTGTTTACACAATTATCAAGACTAATTTCATGTAGATCAATCCGTGACAACACAAAACATTCATAAACTGAAAATGTGTGCTAACTTTATTGACACGTATGACAGTGGAGAGTGTAAACTTGCACATATTCTACTTACGATAAATTGTTTCGTCCTAACTGGAGCACCCTTGCTGCACAAAAGAAAACAAAATGGAGGAATGGCCGGATCAAAACGGAAATGGATTGCTATGACGTCAGGCTGTTCCAGTAACACATTACTTTCATGAAACGCCTCCCGAGTATTGGCGATCTGGACAGTGAGGTCTTAATCATCTTTATACTCACTATAAAAACCATATACATCTATATACATCTTCCTTGGAATTTTATTAGAACAAAATGTATTTCACATCGATTCAAAAACATATACAGAAAATGGAATTCGCAATTAACCATCTCCATACACGAGGGGTACAGCAAATTCACGCTTCACTGTGCACTATATGCAGTATATGGAATCTCGAAATAGGTCAAACTCCATCACAGTAATAGAGCGTTCTAATGGTTTCCATACACAGTAATAGTTATCTGAATTTCTATATTCATGAATAATAACGCTCTATGAAAAAAAAAGAGCTGAGACAGGCTTTATCTGTTTTGTAGTTTGGTATACTAAGTGACCTTGTCCGTTCTCTAACTTCCATTTACTGGAAGTTAGAGTATGGTAAAAGCGCCTCCCCTTTATTTATCCTGAATTAAAATATGTAATGTTATGCATTCATCGAATGCAGTTTCACCGACCATACTATAACAATGCAATGTTAAATAGGTGTTTGAAGTTATGCACATTTTAAAGAATGACAAAATTAATGTGTAACAATTTCTCTCTGATTGTATAACATATATTTTACATTATATATCATAAGACTAATTTGTAGAATCAACACCTGCAGTTGATGACTAATTTAAGACCTTCGAACTACCCATTAATTTACTAAAAACACTTATGGTATTTTTTTTTTAACTCAAATTTAAATATTTGGAATTATATTTATAGTACAATAGGAAATGTAGCATTCAAGGACCACAGTCAAACGAAAAACGACAAACAATTACTACCGAGATGAATTAAAGGCAAGATATGACATCACAAACATAAAAGGTTGACAATAGGGCTACCGCCTTGGAACGGTCAGTGGCAAAACGGCCGCTGTGAGTTGGAGGGGGGTGTAAATCCGGTTGTGGGGTGTGCCAAACATCACCTCATCTAATTCAAACGGGGAAATGTTAATAAAGACATCCCCACAATGCTATATTACCATAATACCAATATTAGGTGCGGTAATATGGATGTGACATAGTATTGTCGTACTGGGTAAAATAAATGTATTATAATATTGTATTATCCCAGTCACAGGGATTTTTGTAAACTTTTAAGTGACTTAAAATCGTTCACTTTAGAATGATGTTTGTCCATACTGGTTTGTATAAAACAGTAGATCGTGGGGGTTAATCATATTTTCAAGCGCAAAATAGAGGGTATTAAGTATCGAATACGCTTGTAATACACGATTATTATACACCGACTAGTTCGAGAAATGACGTTTTGTCAAAGAGTGACGTCGTGATACCAAATGTAAGACGTCATAAAGTCAATTCATAGCAACAATGCTGCAATTATAAAATATTTTAACATATTTCTAGCTGACATGATTTTGTTTGTTTGCTTGTGTGGTGTTTTACGTCATTTAAGACATGTAAGGTTATATATGACGGTCGATTTTGTTTGTGGTGGAGGTAGACCACCCACTTTTCCTAGGAGGTAGAACCAGTACTGTACACCTCCCGCCATACGTAAGAATCGAAACTTCTCCATTTATAAGTCGAGCTGCTAGTGGGATTAGAACCCGCAGTGGTGAGAGACGAGGCGGAGTTGACATGATTGTAATTTGTAATAGTTACTTAGCTTTGCTCTTGAAACGGTGACGAGCCATTTTCTTTAACTTAACTTTCCTCTAGACAATCTACTTACCCTACGTATAAACATAGTCACCATGTGCACTCTCTCAACTGATACAATTCTTAGAACCTAGTGCAAGGAACACTAATTCAGTTTCATTGTTTGGCGTAAACTTAGTGCAAAAGGGCAAATATAATTTAACTAATTTGCAACTAATTTTCCAGTGCGGCTGTGCGAACGTGTATTGTTCTTTGTATGTCGTAATTATCTATCACGAAACCGTCAACCTTTTTCCTTTTTCTTTAATTAGTTTTATTTGGAAGCGCATTGATATGCGTACATAGAAGCAAACGAACTGAAAGGTTATACCGTCGATATCTCGAAAATATATAGACATTCGGACACGTTCTCGTTAGCTATTATATTTGAACGACAAATGCTTTAAACATCGTTTAGTAAGGAATTCAATAGTTTCATTATATCTGTTCTGTTATTCGCGTCTATTAGAACGTCGTCCGTGCTATTCAGATAGACATAATGACAGCTGTATACCTTCACGAGCATGTCTGCGCTAATCATGTTAATCTAACGTGATAATTGGATCTATAGGTATTGGTTTTTAAAATTGACATTGATTATACAGAGTTAACTGATATAGTGTTTTAATTATCTAAACACATCAATACGTGTTTAAAGGATAAGACTGGCCCATTTTGAGTTTGAATCGCAGCTCGAAAAAATGCATTAATAAATAAATGCTACTTAGATTGGGATAAATGTGGAATAGATAGTGATACAACTGTTTGCAGCTGTTACTAAATGTTTTTAAACATATGCACTTAGTATATTAATATACACGTATTTTACGTACTATAACATGTTTACGAGAGCAGAGTAATAAAGGTTTAAAGGTTATTACTTCAGGTTGCATGTTGTACTTATTTAATGACATTCGTTTTAAATTTGTCAGATTAATATGGTTTGGAGAGGATACTTTTGTCCTGTTTAATTGGTTTGTGTAGTTGCTTATTTAAACACACATTTCTCGGCATTTTCAAACCTGCAGACGCACACTAAATCGTGCCGAAACAAATTATGTGTCAGTGAAACTGGCATTTTTAGTGTTAAAATAAGATAACTAACTCTTGCAATAGATTGAGAAATAATACTATTGCGTTCAAAAAAGTGTATTCAGAAGTCGAACAAAAATGTAACATTCGCAATACACCATTCAACACCAAATTGTGTTTCAAAGCCAAAAAAGATTAAATGAATAAATACAAACAGCAAAGTATCTGCCACCACAGACATAAAGGGATTGACAAGCGCTTTGGAACTGTCAGTGGCAAAAAATGCCGCTGGATTTTTAACCAGGTTATCGGCGCTTCAAAACCCACTCTTATCGATACGTATCGTCTACTCAGTTAAACGGAACCACAAACACGCTCTGAAACAAACAACGATTACAGTGTCAAGAAGAACCACAAACACGCTCTGAAACAAACAACGATTACAGTGTCAATAAGAACCACAAACACGCTCTAAAACAAACAACGATTACAGTGTCCATAAGAAGCACAAACACGCACTGAAACAAACAACGATTACAGTGTCAATAAGAACCACAAACACGCTCTAAGACAAACAACGATTACAGTGTCAATAAGAACCACAAACACGCTCTGAAACAAACAACGATTACAGTGTCAATAAGAAGCACAAACACGCACTGAAACAAACAACGATTACAGTGTAAATAAGAACCACAAACACGCTCTGAAACAAACAACGATTACAGTGTCAATAAGAAGCACAAACACGCACTGAAACAAACAACGACTACAGTGTAAATAATAACCACAAACACGCTCTGAAACAAACAACGATTACAGTGTAAATAAGAACCACAAACACGCACTGAAACAAACAACGATTACAGTGTAAATAAGAAGCACAAACACGCACTGAAACAAACAACGATTACAGTGTAAATAAGAACCACAAACACGCTCTGAAACAAACAACGATTACAGTGTCAATAAGAAGCACAAACACGCACTGAAACAAACAACGATTACAGTGTAAAAAGGAACCACAAACACGCTCTGAAACAAACAACGATTACAGTGTCAATAAGAACCACAAACACGCACTGAAACAAACAACGATTACAGTGTAAATAAGAACCACAAACACGCTCTGAAACAAACAACGATTACAGTGTCAATAAGAACCACAAACACGCACTGAAACAAACAACGATTACAGTGTCAATAAGAACCACAAACACGCACTGAAACAAACAACGATTACAGTGTAAATAAGAACCACAAACACGCACTGAAACAAACAACGATTACAGTGTCAATAAGAACCACAAACACGCTCTGAAACAAGCAACGATTACAGTGTCAATAAGAAGCAATACTGTGACTTCACAAACATAAACGAGTTGACAATACGGCAACCTCATTGGAACGGTCATTGGCAAAAAGCCGCTGGGTGTTAAAATCAGGTTCTAGCAAACTGTAAAATGTACTAAAAAAATCCCCACTAGGCTTTATCCTTGAACAAACAAGGCAGTGTTTATATGCAATATAAGTAAAACTAAATCATGATCATGCAACTATATATAAAAAAAAACATGTCTTGAAAGCCACAAGTATGTATTTAATAACTTGGCAGAAACAGCAACAAGAGAATAAACCGTTAATGGTAGCCGTCCTTTTCAAGATTTAGGTAGTGTGTTACCCTCATGTTTATAATGCTATATAAGTGTACATGTTTGTTGATTCATGATTTAGGTAGTGTGTTACCCTCATGTTTATAATGCTATATAAGTGTACATGTTTGTTGATTCATGATTTAGGTAGTTTGTCACCCTCATGTTTATAATGCTATATAAGTGTACATGTTTGTTGATTCATGATTTAGGTAGTGTGTTACCCTCATGTTTATAATGCTATATAAGTGTACATGTTTGTTGATTCATGATTTAGGTAGTTTGTCACCCTCATGTTTATAATGCTATATAAGTGTAGTGTACATGTTTATTGATTCATGATTTAGGTAGTGTGTTACCCTCATGTTTATAATGCTATATAAGTGTACATGTTTGTTGATTCATGATTTAGGTAGTGTGTTACCCTCATGTTTATAATGCTATATAAGTGTACATGTTTGTTGATTCATGATTTAGGTAGTGTGTTACCCTCATGTTTATAATGCTATATAAGTGTACATGTTTGTTGAATCATGATTTCGGTAGTGTGTTACCCTCATATTTATAATGCTATATAAGTTTACATGTTTGTTGATTCATGATTTAGGTAGTGTGTTACCCTCATGTTTATAATGCTATAAACGTGTACATGTTTGTTGATTCATGATTTAGGTAGTGTGTTACCCTCATGTTTATAATGCTATAAAAGTGTACATGTTTGTTGATTCATGATTTAGGTAGTGTGTTACCCTCATGTGTATAATGCTATATAAGTGTACATGTTTGTTGATTCATGATTTAGGTAGTGTGTTACCCTCATGTTTATAATGCTATATAAGTGTACATGTTTGTTGATTCATGATTTAGGTAGTGTGTTACCCTAATGTTTATAATGCTATATAAGTGTACATGTTTGTTGATCCATGATTTAGGTAGTGTGTTACCCTCATGTATATAATGCTATATAAGTGTACATGTTTGTTGATTCATGATTTAGGTAGTGTGTTACCCTCATGTTTATAATGCTATATAAGTGTACATGTTTGTTGATTCATGATTTAGGTAGTGTGTTACCCTCATGTTTATAATGCTATATAAGTGTACATGTTTGTTGAATCATGATTTCGGTAGTGTGTTACCCTCATATTTATAATGCTATATAAGAGTACATGTTTGTTGATTCAGTTGTCAGATTGTTTCACATAAATAGCTGGATTTTGTACTATTTTTAGGCCAGACTTCTTGTAATTTCTAAATTATTGTTTAAATATTGAAATGTGTAGATTGTTACAGAACATTCTTTAATCTGGAGTGTTCCAGAGTTGTTCAGTATTAGTTTTCAAAGTGGAATATCTGGTTCATTAATAGAGGATTTACAAATATTGGATGCTGTGAATTAAAATATACTGTGAGAGTATTAAACAATATTGTGCTCATCTAGTGACATTGGATTATTGGATTATTTGGACAATTGTGAATTAATAACCAGGAAAGACTTGGTGAAATTGGATTAAATGGACACTTGACAATTTTGATTAAAGGGACATTTGACAATTCAAATTAAAGGAACACTTACTTATATTATTTGGATTGTATTCGTATATCGGATTTTAAAGAAATACTTGTTCCATTTTATGTGTTTTCTGTAAGTGAATATTTTTCATTGTAGTATTTAAATAAATTTGTTGATTATTTTTAGAAATAGTTGTTGCTGGTTTTACTTCCTTTCCTGTTAAATTTTACCTGTAACAGTAGACCTTATCGTAAGGTTCACACTCTGTCATAGTATCGCACAGTCAGGCGAACTGCAAATGGATCAACCAGAAAACATCTACAGTGATCATTACCAAGAATCTTACGAAATGTGTAAATGAAGTCAGTTTGTGATACATGTAGCCATTGTTGCAGAAGAGTTTTTAAATTAGTTTTTTCTCTTAGAAGTAGATCTGGGTTACGATAATACTTTTTTTGTAAAGGTTTGTCTAATAATAACTGTAGTCCTAATGGAAAAGCTTTTAGTTAAAAAAAGGTTACAACGAGGGAATAGTTGCCGTTGTTAATATTTAAAGCATTTCTCTTGTCATACATGTTTCTTATTGTTTCTTAATTTTCAATAGAGGGATGTTGCTTCCATTATGGCATGTAATGCCTTTGTCAGTTTTTATAAAAACACTTTATTTTTTGTCTGTACATGAGTTCAGCAAATCTAAACCCTCAAAGTATTAAGATTGATTAAAGTTATTTGATATTTTGACATTTGCTGTTTTCAAAGTATCAAGACATTTCCCATTTTGAGGATGAACGCGAAACTATGACAAGTGCAATTTAGTAAATTTAACAGGGGAAGTAAAATACATCGAGACATTTCAGTGAACAGCAATAAATCTTGTATTGTATTAATTAAAATATTAATATTAATTAGGTAAATATTAATTATTAATATGAACACATGCGCAAAATATAATTAACTAGACCTTAATCTTTAATAACGTTTATATGAAAATGTGATTAAAGACGCACTTTTAAAAAGCGTCATAAAAATAGTGTTGCACTAAAATTCAATACATTCGATTTTATATTGAAAATAGCTATCAAGTAATTATTCATAAAAAATGCGTTCTTTATTTAATTTTGCATCGAAACATTATTTACAGTCATGACACAGACGTTTAAGAATAAAATTAAAAGATAATTCCTAAAACTTACTTGTTCTTTCTTTAATTAGCTATCTTCATTATTAGTCTATATTTTCGCGTAAAACCCAGTTCAATTGTTTGTGCACATTTTGTTTATATTTGCTTTGTGAAGATGCATTACATATGGTCATATACATTCTGGAATTATAGCTAAGTACTGCTACCGCTACAACAAAATACTTTCGTTTAATCCAAGAAAACAACCAGTGGTACAAATTTCACTTAGAACAGTTTCAACCACCCTCGGTCAAATAATAGGCTACATGTACCAAAGAGAATACTTGACTCTAAAAATGTGTATTTTTAACGTACTTTTAATAATTGTAACATTTACCCATTCCGTTCAGTTATGTAATTTGTCTAGTTGCTAGCAAATTGGAGAATAAATGTTTGCTTCAAACAAGCACAGACGTAAGTGTAGAAGTGCGGAATAAATGTGTTTACATTTTTATTATCAGTATTGATCATTTAAAAGCAACTCATAAGTTAAGGTTGGAAATGGGAGAAGTCATTATTCACATGAGCTGTCTAGTACGTGATTGAAATATTGAAGTATAGGCTGAGACTCCCTTTTCTTGCATACCGGACAAGGATATCCGTCATTTTACCGGGGCTAGATATTTCCATCTCACCCTAGGGTCTAGATAAAATACACACGAGCCAACATCCGGTATGCAGGAACATATGTAAAACGTCAGTAGCTGGCGGCGTCAAAGCAAAACATGTCTCTGATATGCAAGAAAAATAATCTATCATGAGTATTCGGTTCAGATAGGGAATTCCAACCCTCGGTATAAGTGTTTTAATCGGAACCTCGGCAGAGCCTCAGTTCCGATAAAAACAGTTATACCTCGGGTTGGAATTCCCTATCTTCACCGGATACCCATGAAGGATTCTTATAATCCCACATAGTATCTCCTGTCGGAAACTTAATTTATTTTTTAAAAATATAGCAAACGGTTGTTATATCCCTCAGAGCAAATCAAATGAGACATACGATGTATGCTGCCTTGTTTGTTAGAGAATATAACCTAGCGTGGTTGTCTTTATTTACACTGTCCCTTTTTATTGGGATGACAATAGGGTAAGAGTGAGGTTTGGATCCTAGAACCTGACTGAAACCCATAGCGGCCTATCTTGTCACTGCTTGTATCAAGACGGTAGCGCTATTGGCAAAACCTTTATGTTTGTGATGTCATATCTTGCCATTTTATTCTTCTTTGTAATTACTGTGTGTTTCTTGCGTGATATTGGTTGACTGTGGTCATTGAATGCTACATTTCACATTTTTATATCTACTGTTTCCGTTTTACCTGCAGTTGGCGGGGCGAACAGTTTCAGTTGTATCCACGAATGATTATTTGTCTTGCAACGTACTGAATGCTTGGTGGTGGACCCTTTATACAGTTCGCAACTATGCGTTCCTCTTTAATTGTACGATTACCGGACAGGCTGTGGACCCTATGATGACGCCTACCTAAAGCCCATTGGGACGGTGGCGTTTGATGTTTGTCTATGATCTTTCTTGTCGTTCCCTTAATGGTTTATTCTCTTGTTGCTCTGGCTTCTGCCAAGTCATTGAGTACCTTCATTGTGGCTTTATGGGCTATTGTTTTTTTTGTATTATATTTACACGAGCATATTTGTGTTTACTTATATTGCCTATTGATGCTGCCTTGTTGGTTAGAGATTAGATCATGGCGGGGATTTCTTTATTTACATTATCCTGTTTTAATGGGATGACAATAGGGTAAGAGTGAGGTTTGGATCCTAGAACCTGACTGAAACCCATAGCGGCCTATCTTGTCACTGCTTGTATCAAGACGGTAGCGCTATTGGCAAAACCTTTATGTTTGTGATGTCATATCTTGCCATTTTATTCATCTTAAAAGTTTGTAATTACTGTGTGTTTCTTGCGTGATATTGGTTGACTGTGGTCATTGAATGCTACATTTCACATTTTTATATCTACTGTTTCCGTTTTACCTGCAGTTGGCGGGGCGAACAGTTTCAATTGTATCCACGAATGATTATTTGTCTTGCAACGTACTGAATGCTTGGTGGTGGACCCTATATACAGTTCGCAACTATGCGTTCCTCTTTAATTGTACGATTACCGGACAGGCTGTGGACCCTATGATGACGCCTACCTAAAGCCCATTGGGACGGTGGCGTTTGATGTTTGTCTATGATCTTTCTTGTCGTTCCCTTAATGGTTTATTCTCTTGTTGCTCTGGCTTCTGCCAAGTCATTGAGTACCTTCATTGTGGCTTTATGGGCTATTGTTTTTTTTGTATTATATTTACACGAGCATATTTGTGTTTACTCATATTGCCTATTGATGCTGCCTTGTTGGTTAGAGATTAGATCATGGCGGGGATTTCTATATTAACATTATCCTGTTTTAATGGGATGACAGTAGGGTAAGTGTGAGGTTTGGTGCACCCTAGAACCGGTTTAAACACCCCAGTGGCCTACTTTGCCACTGACCGTTCCAAGGCGGCAGCCCTATTGTCAACCCTTTTGTGTTTGTGATGTCGTTTACTTGTATTATTACTTTTGCCTTCTTGTTTGTCTGTTTGCATGTTTGTTTCTGTGTTTTGTGGTTGACTGTCCTCCTTGAATGCTACTTTCCCTGTCCGATCTTTTTATATTTCTTTGCATACATTGATATTGTGTACGTTGTCGTCGCTTTGCATACTTTTTTACAAAATGACGTCATGCAACGGTTGAAATTAGTTATCTACGTCAATACAATTATTTGCTACCATGTGTAAACTCGGGTTTTCCAGCACTCATATACGACGCGAATAACCTTATCAGTAATGCCTAAATTTCAATATTGTTTGATTGCTCTTTACCTACCCAGCAAAAAAACATTGGGTATGTTGGTAGGTAAATTATTTTATTTTATATGATAAAACTACATTTTTTTGCATGTTTTTTAAAATAATATATGTTAACATGTATCTATTCTACAATGTATGTTCTGTGTTTGTAATTAATAGTTAATGTATTAAATAGTACATAACACTGTAAGGTTGACTGCTTTTACATATACCAACTTTGCACACTTTTGTATTGCTTGTTGCAATCATAGAAGAAGATAACAAAAAAATAGTTTTAGAAAGCAATAACATATTTGGGTCGGGGCTAAAAATTCGGGTCGGTAGGTAAAGGACTAACAAACACTATTTTAAGTTAGGCCTAATGTAATTAGAATATTTTAATCATGGGTTGGTGTTATTCACCAAAAAGGAAGCAAATAAAACGTATGACTCGTGTTTTTATAAAGTAATCTAAAGAACAGATTTCAAAATTATGAACTGTATAGTTGTACGTGGAGAAAAGTCTATAGCTTTTTAATTTTTACACGAAGCTTAATAATTTGATATACGAGTATGTTTGTCTTAAAAAAACTTTGTAAAATTAATAACCCGGATAAAGATGGCAATACAAGTTATACATTACATTTAGGCATTAAAGTGAATCAAAGTACGAGACAACAGCTTATAATTAAAAATTGATTCACAAACTGTCGGCTTGTTTTTGAACACAAGTAGTGAATGACCAATTCTATGAAAAGAGTTGACTCCTTTTGATAAAGTTGCCATTTGCCATTCAGTTCTGACGTTCAAACCCGCAGAAACACCGAAAATTTGCGAAATAATTCTTATATTAAATTATTTTATCGTTGCTACAGTAACAACTATAACCTACCTTGGAAGGATGGTAATAATGAATACGTGTTAAAAAATTAAATATCGTCAGTGTAAATATCGTCAATGTAATTTCCGACCTTTTTCTATTGAGGTACATCGAACGATTGCACAGTAAGCTCCGCATACCACGCCCGATAAGAGCTCAGTAAGCTCCGCTTACCGCAATGTGGAGTTTATTCGAAATTAGCCGCTATTTCGTATCAAGTAAATGTAAATATTTCTGTATAACATATACCTATCTGTCGACGCGTGTGATTTAAATAACGTGTAAGGCTATTGTCCACAAATAGGAAATTGCTCGCATGCAGAATGATAGGACCTAAAATGCAGATCGTTCCATTTGTTATGTACTATTTAAGACGAACTTGTGATGCTACGAACCAACTGCCCTTCGGTCGTCATCTACTACTTGCATGATAGCTAATCTGATAGTGATAAATTAAACAAAATATACGATTTGTCCAGAATGCTCAATTTATTTTTATACTTCTATGTATGTCTACTATCACAATTGCTGAATTAATGTCGTAAACGTCTTATGTCTAGAATCATGAAGTAAGTAACGTATGTGTGTTCTGTCCAGTATCATGAAGTAAGTAACGTATGTGTGTTATATCCAGAATCATGAAGTAAGTAACGTATGTGTGTTATATCCAGAATCATGAAGTAAGTAACGTATGTGTGTTATATCCAGAATCATGAAGTAAGTAACGTATGTGTGTTCTGTCCAGAATCATGAAGTAAGTAACGTATGTGTGTTCTGTCCAGAATCATGAAGTAAGTAACGTATGTGTGTTCTGTCCAGAATTATGAAGTAAGTAACGTATGTGTGTTCTGTCCAGAATCATCAAGTAAGTAACGTATGTGTGTTCTGTCCAGAATCATGAAGTAAGTAACGTATGTGTGTTCTATCCAGAATCATGAAGTAAGTAACGTATGTGTGTTCTGTCCAGAATCATGAAGTAAGTAACGTACGTGTGTTATATCCAGAATCATGAAGTAAGTAACGTATGTGTTCTGTCCAGTATCATGAAGTAAGTATTGGGTGTGTGTTATGTCCAGAATCATGAAGTAAGTAACGTATGTGTGTTCTATCCAGAATCATGAAGTAAGAAACGTATGTGTTCTGTCCAGAATCATGAAGTAAGTAACGTATGTGTGTTATATCCAGAATCATGAAGTAAGTAACGTATGTGTGTTATATCCAGAATCATGAAGTAAGTAACGTATGTGTGTTCTGTCCAGAACCATGAAGTAAGTAACGTATGATTGTGTGTTCTTTCCAGAATCATGAAGTAAGTAACGCATGTGTGTTCTATCCAGAATCATGAAGAAAGTAACGTATGTGTTCTGTCCAGAATCATGAAGTAAGTAACGGATGTGTGTTCTGTCCAGAATCATGAAGTAAGTAACGTATGTGTGATCTATTCAGAATCATGAAGTAAGTAACGTATGTGTGTTCTGTCCAGAATCATGAAGTAAGTAACGTATGTTTGTTCTGTCCAGAATCATAAAGTAAGTAACGTATGTGTTCTGTCCAAAACACTGAAGTAACTAACGTATGTTTGTTTTGTCCAGAATCATGAAGTAAGTAAAGTATGTGTGTTCTGTCCAGAATAATGAAGTAAGTAACGTATGTGTGTTCTGTCCAGAATTATGAAGTAAGTAACGTATGTGTGTTATATCCAGAATCATGAAGTAAGTAACGTACGTGTGTTATATCCAGAAACATGAAGTAAGTAACGTTTGTGTTCTGTCCAGAATCATGAAGTAAGTAACGTATGTGTGTTATATCCAGAATCATGAAGTAAGTAACGTATATGTTCTGTCCAGAATCATGAAGTAAGTAACGTATGTGTGTTCTATTCAGAATCATGAAGTAAGTAAAGTATGTGTGTTCTATCAAGAATCATGAAGTAAGTAACGTATGTGTTCTGTCCAGAATCATGAAGTAAGTAAAGTATGTGTGTTCTATCCAGAATCATGAAGTAAGTAACGTATGTGTTCTGTCCAGAATCATGAAGTAAGTAAAGTATGTGTGTTCTATCCAGAATCATGAAGTAAGTAACGTATGTGTTCTGTCCAGAATCATGAAGTAAGTAACGTATGTGTGTTCTATCTAGAATCATGAAGTAAGTAACGTATGTGTTTTGTCCAGAATCATGAAGTAAGTAACGTATGTGTGTTCTATCCAGAATCATGAAGTAAGTAACGTATGTGTGTTCTGTCCAGAATCATGAAGTAAGTAACGTATGTGTGTTATATCCAGAATCATGAAGTAAGTAACGTATGTGTTCTGTCCAGAATCATGAAGTAAGTAACGTATGTGTGTTCTATCCAGAATCATGAAGTAAGTAACGTATGTGTTCTGTCCAGAATCATGAAGTAAGTAACATTTCTGTGTTCTATCCAGAATCATGAAGTAAGTAACATATGTGTTCTGTCCAGAATCATGAAGTAAGTAACGTACGTGTGTTCTGTCCAGAATCAGGAAGTAAGTAAGGTATGTGTGTTCTGTCCAGAATCATGACATAAGTAACATATGTGTGTTCTGTCCAGAATCATGAATTAAGTAACGTATGTGTGTTCTATCTAGAAGCATGAAGTAAGTAACGCATGTGTGTTCTGTCCAGAATCATGAAGTAAGTAACGTATGTTTGTTCTGTCCAGAATCATGAAGTAAGTAACGTATGTGTGTTCTGTCCAGAATCATGAAGTATGTAACGTATGTGTGTTCTATCCAGAATCATGAAGTAAGTAACGTATGTGTGTTCTGTCCAGAATCATGAATTAAGTAACGTATGTGTGTTATATCAAGAATCATGAAGTAAGTAACGTATGTGTGTTCTATCCAGAATCATGAAGTAATTAACGTATGTGTGTTCTATCCAGAATCATGAAGTATGTAACGTATGTGTGTTCTATCCAGAAGCATGAAGTAAATAACGCATGTGTGTTCTGTACAGAATCATGAAGTAAGTAACGTATGTGAGTTCTGTCCAGAATCATGAAGTAAGTAACGTATGTGTGTTCTGTCAAGTATCATGAAGTAAGTAACGTATATGTGTTATATCCAGAATCATGAAGTAAGTAACGTATGTGTGTTATATCCAGAATCATGAAGTAAGTAACGTATGTGTGTTATATCCAGAATCATGAAGTAAGTAACGTACGTGTGTTATATCCAGAATCATGAAGTAAGTAACGTATGTGTGTTCTATCCAGAATCATGAAGTAAGTAACGTATGTGTTCTGTCCAGAATCATGAAGTTAGTAACGGGTGTGTGTTCTGTACAGAATCATGAAGTAAGTAACGTATGTGTGTTCTATCCAGAATCATGAAGTAAGTAACGGATGTGTTCTGTCCAGAATCATGAAGTAAGTAACGTATGTGTGTTCTGTCCAGAATCATGAAGTAAGTAACGTATGTTTGTTCTGTCCAGAATCATGAAGTAAGTAACGTATGAGTGTTCTGTCCAGAATCATGAAGTAAGTAACGTATGTGTTCTGTTCAGAATCATGAAGTAAGTAACGTATGTGTGTTCTGTCCAGAATCATGAAGTGAGTAACGTATGTGTGTTCTATCCAGAATCATGAAGTAAGTAACGTATGTGTTCTGTCCAGAATCATGAAGTAAGTAACGTATGTGTGTTATATCCAGAATCATGAAGTAAGTAACGTATGTGTGTTATATACAGAATCATGAAGTAAGTAACGTATATGTGTTCTGTCCAGAATCATGAAGTAAGTAACGTATGATTGTGTGTTCTGTCCAGAATCATGAAGTAAGAACGTATGTGTGTTCTATCCAGAATCATGAAGTAAGTAACGTATGTGTTCTGTCCAGAATCATGAAGTAAGTAACGGATGTGTGTTCTGTCCAGAAGCATGAAGTAAGTAAAGTATGTGTGTTCTATCAAGAATCATGAAGTAAGTAACGTATGTGTTCTGTCCAGAATCATGAAGTAAGTAAAGTATGTGTGTTCTATCCAGAATCATGAAGTAAGTAACGTATGTGTTCTGTCCAGAATCATGAAGTAAGTAAAGTATGTGTGTTCTATCCAGAATCATGAAGTAAGTAACGTATGTGTTCTGTCCAGAATCATGAAGTAAGTAACGTATGTGTGTTCTATCTAGAATCATGAAGTAAGTAACGTATGTGTTCTGTCCAGAATCATGAAGTAAGTAACGTATGTGTGTTCTATCCAGAATCATGAAGTAAGTAACGTATGTGTGTTCTGTCCAGAATCATGAAGTATGTAACGTAAGTGTGTTATATCCAGAATCATGAAGTAAGTAACGTATGTGTTCTGTCCAGAATCATGAAGTAAGTAACGTATGTGTGTTCTATCCAGAATCATGAAGTAAGTAACGTATGTGTTCTGTCCAGAATCATGAAGTAAGTAACGGATGTGTGTTCTGTCCAGAAGCATGAAGTAAGTAACGTATGTGTGTTCTATTCAGAATCATGAAGTAAGTAACGTATGTGTGTTCTGTCCAGAATCATGAAGTAAGTAACGTATGTTTGTTCTGTCCAGAATCATGAAGTAAGTAACGTATGTGTTCTGTCCAGAATCATGAAGTAAGTAACGTATGTGTTCTGTCCAGAATCATGAAGTAAGTAACGTATGTGTGTTCTGTCCAGAATCATAAAGTAAGTAACGTATGTGTTCTGTCCAGAATCATGAAGTAAGTAACGTATGTGTTCTGTCCAGAATCATGAAGTAAGTAACGTATGTGTGTTCTATCCAGAATCATGAAGTAAGTAACGTATGTGTTCTGTCCAGAATCATGAAGTAAGTAACGTATATGTGTTATATCCAGAATCATGAAGTAAGTAACGTATGTGTTCTGTCCAGAATCATGAAGTAATTAAAGTATGTGTGTTCTATCCAGAATCATGAAGTAAGTAACGTATGTGTTCTGTCCAGAATCATGAAGTAAGTAACGTATGTTTGTTCTATCCAGAATCATGAAGTAAGTAACGTATGTGTGTTCTGTCCAGAATCATGAAGTAAGTAACATATGTGTGTTATATCCAGAATCATGAAGTAAGTAACGTATGTGTTCTGTCCAGAATCATGAAGTAAGTAACGTATGTGTGTTCTATCCAGAATCATGAAGTAAGTAACGTATGTGTTCTGTCCAGAATCATGAAGTAAGTAACCTATGTGTGTTCTATCCAGAATCATGAAGTAAGTAACGTATGTGTTCTGTCCAGAATCATGAAGTAAGTAACGTACGTGTGTTCTGTCCAGAATCATGAAGTAAGTAACGTAAGTGTGTTCTGTCCAGAATCATGAAGTAAGTAACGTATGTGTGTTCTGTCCAGTATCATGAAGTAAGTAACGTATGTGTGTTATATCCAGAATCATGAAGTAAGTAACGTATGTGTGTTATATCCAGAATCATGAAGTAAGTAACGTATGTGTGTTATATCCAGAATCATGAAGTAAGTAACGTATGTGTGTTCTGTCCAGAATCATGAAGTAAGTAACGTATGTGTGTTCTGTCCAGAATCATGAAGTAAGTAACGTATGTGTGTTCTGTCCAGAATCATGAAGTAAGTAACGTATGTGTGTTCTGTCCAGAATCATCAAGTAAGTAACGTATGTGTGTTCTGTCCAGAATCATGAAGTAAGTAACGTATGTGTGTTCTATCCAGAATCATGAAGTAAGTAACGTATTTGTGTTCTGTCCAGAATCATGAAGTAAGTAACGTACGTGTGTTATATCCAGAATCATGAAGTAAGTAACGTATGTGTTCTGTCCAGTATCATGAAGTAAGTAACGGGTGTGTGTTATGTCCAGAATCATGAAGTAAGTAACGTATGTGTGTTCTATCCAGAATCATGAAGTAAGAAACGTATGTGTTCTGTCCAGAATCATGAAGTAAGTAACGTATGTGTGTTATATCCAGAATCATGAAGTAAGTAACGTATGTGTGTTATATCCAGAATCATGAAGTAAGTAACGTATGTGTGTTCTGTCCAGAACCATGAAGTAAGTAACGTATGATTGTGTGTTCTTTCCAGAATCATGAAGTAAGTAACGCATGTGTGTTCTATCCAGAATCATGAAGAAAGTAACGTATGTGTTCTGTCCAGAATCATGAAGTAAGTAACGGATGTGTGTTCTGTCCAGAATCATGAAGTAAGTAACGTATGTGTGATCTATTCAGAATCATGAAGTAAGTAACGTATGTGTGTTCTGTCCAGAATCATGAAGTAAGTAACGTATGTTTGTTCTGTCCAGAATCATAAAGTAAGTAACGTATGTGTTCTGTCCAAAACACTGAAGTAACTAACGTATGTTTGTTTTGTCCAGAATCATGAAGTAAGTAAAGTATGTGTGTTCTGTCCAGAATAATGAAGTAAGTAACGTATGTGTGTTCTGTCCAGAATCATGAAGTAAGTAACGTATGTGTGTTATATCCAGAATCATGAAGTAAGTAACGTACGTGTATTATATCCAGAAACATGAAGTAAGTAACGTTTGTGTTCTGTCCAGAATCATGAAGTAAGTAACGTATGTGTGTTATATCCAGAATCATGAAGTAAGTAACGTATATGTTCTGTCCAGAATCATGAAGTAAGTAACGTATTTGTGTTCTATTCAGAATCATGAAGTAAGTAAAGTATGTGTGTTCTATCAAGAATCATGAAGTAAGTAACGTATGTGTTCTGTCCAGAATCATGAAGTAAGTAAAGTATGTGTGTTCTATCCAGAATCATGAAGTAAGTAACGTATGTGTTCTGTCCAGAATCATGAAGTAAGTAAAGTATGTGTGTTCTATCCAGAATCATGAAGTAAGTAACGTATGTGTTCTGTCCAGAATCATGAAGTAAGTAACGTATGTGTGTTCTATCTAGAATCATGAAGTAAGTAACGTATGTGTTCTGTCCAGAATCATGAAGTAAGTAACGTATGTGTGTTCTATCCAGAATCATGAAGTAAGTAACGTATGTGTGTTCTGTCCAGAATCATGAAGTATGTAACGTAAGTGTGTTATATCCAGAATCATGAAGTAAGTAACGTATGTGTTCTGTCCAGAATCATGAAGTAAGTAACGTATGTGTGTTCTATCCAGAATCATGAAGTAAGTAACGTATGTGTTCTGTCCAGAATCATGAAGTAAGTAACATTTCTGTGTTCTATCCAGAATCATGAAGTAAGTAACATATGTGTTCTGTCCAGAATCATGAAGTAAGTAACGTACGTGTGTTCTGTCCAGAATCAGGAAGTAAGTAAGGTATGTGTGTTCTGTCCAGAATCATGACATAAGTAACATATGTGTGTTCTGTCCAGAATCATGAATTAAGTAACGTATGTGTGTTCTATCTAGAAGCATGAAGTAAGTAACGCATGTGTGTTCTGTCCAGAATCATGAAGTAAGTAACGTATGTTTGTTCTGTCCAGAATCATGAAGTAAGTAACGTATGTGTGTTCTGTCCAGAATCATGAAGTAAGTAACGTATGTGTGTTCTATCCAGAATCATGAAGTAAGTAACGTATGTGTGTTCTGTCCAGAATCATGAATTAAGTAACGTATGTGTGTTATATCAAGAATCATGAAGTAAGTAACGTATGTGTGTTCTATCCAGAATCATGAAGTAATTAACGTATGTGTGTTCTATCCCGAATCATGAAGTATGTAACGTATGTGTGTTCTATCCAGATGCATGAAGTAAATAACGCATGTGTGTTCTGTACAGAATCATGAAGTAAGTAACGTATGTGAGTTCTGTCCAGAATCATGAAGTAAGTAACGTATGTGTGTTCTGTCAAGTATCATGAAGTAAGTAACGTATATGTGTTATATCCAGAATCATGAAGTAAGTAACGTATGTGTGTTATATCCAGAATCATGAAGTAAGTAACGTATGTGTGTTATATCCAGAATCATGAAGTAAGTAACGTACGTGTGTTATATCCAGAATCATGAAGTAAGTAACGTATGTGTGTTCTATCCAGAATCATGAAGTAAGTAACGTATATGTTCTGTCCAGAATCATGAAGTAAGTAACGTATTTGTGTTCTATTCAGAATCATGAAGTAAGTAAAGTATGTGTGTTCTATCAAGAATCATGAAGTAAGTAACGTATGTGTTCTGTCCAGAATCATGAAGTAAGTAAAGTATGTGTGTTCTATCCAGAATCATGAAGTAAGTAACGTATGTGTTCTGTCCAGAATCATGAAGTAAGTAAAGTATGTGTGTTCTATCCAGAATCATGAAGTAAGTAACGTATGTGTTCTGTCCAGAATCATGAAGTAAGTAACGTATGTGTGTTCTATCTAGAATCATGAAGTAAGTAACGTATGTGTTCTGTCCAGAATCATGAAGTAAGTAACGTATGTGTGTTCTATCCAGAATCATGAAGTAAGTAACGTATGTGTGTTCTGTCCAGAATCATGAAGTATGTAACGTAAGTGTGTTATATCCAGAATCATGAAGTAAGTAACGTATGTGTTCTGTCCAGAATCATGAAGTAAGTAACGTATGTGTGTTCTATCCAGAATCATGAAGTAAGTAACGTATGTGTTCTGTCCAGAATCATGAAGTAAGTAACATTTCTGTGTTCTATCCAGAATCATGAAGTAAGTAACATATGTGTTCTGTCCAGAATCATGAAGTAAGTAACGTACGTGTGTTCTGTCCAGAATCAGGAAGTAAGTAAGGTATGTGTGTTCTGTCCAGAATCATGACATAAGTAACATATGTGTGTTCTGTCCAGAATCATGAATTAAGTAACGTATGTGTGTTCTATCTAGAAGCATGAAGTAAGTAACGCATGTGTGTTCTGTCCAGAATCATGAAGTAAGTAACGTATGTTTGTTCTGTCCAGAATCATGAAGTAAGTAACGTATGTGTGTTCTGTCCAGAATCATGAAGTAAGTAACGTATGTGTGTTCTATCCAGAATCATGAAGTAAGTAACATATGTGTGTTCTGTCCAGAATCATGAATTAAGTAACGTATGTGTGTTATATCAAGAATCATGAAGTAAGTAACGTATGTGTGTTCTATCCAGAATCATGAAGTAATTAACGTATGTGTGTTCTATCCCGAATCATGAAGTATGTAACGTATGTGTGTTCTATCCAGAAGCATGAAGTAAATAACGCATGTGTGTTCTGTACAGAATCATGAAGTAAGTAACGTATGTGAGTTCTGTCCAGAATCATGAAGTAAGTAACGTATGTGTGTTCTGTCAAGTATCATGAAGTAAGTAACGTATATGTGTTATATCCAGAATCATGAAGTAAGTAACGTATGTGTGTTATATCCAGAATCATGAAGTAAGTAACGTATGTGTGTTATATCCAGAATCATGAAGTAAGTAACGTACGTGTGTTATATCCAGAATCATGAAGTAAGTAACGTATGTGTGTTCTATCCAGAATCATGAAGTAAGTAACGTATGTGTTCTGTCCAGAATCATGAAGTAAGTAACGGGTGTGTGTTCTGTACAGAATCATGAAGTAAGTAACGTATGTGTGTTCTATCCAGAATCATGAAGTAAGTAACGGATGTGTTCTGTCCAGAATCATGAAGTAAGTAACGTATGTGTGTTCTGTCCAGAATCATGAAGTAAGTAACGTATGTTTGTTCTGTCCAGAATCATGAAGTAAGTAACGTATGTGTTCTGTCCAGAATCATGAAGTAAGTAACGTATGTGTGTTATATCCAGAATCATGAAGTAAGTAACGTATGTGTGTTATATACAGAATCATGAAGTAAGTAACGTATATGTGTTCTGTCCAGAATCATGAAGTAAGTAACGTATGATTGTGTGTTCTGTCCAGAATCATGAAGTAAGAACGTATGTGTGTTCTATCCAGAATCATGAAGTAAGTAACGTATGTGTTCTGTCCAGAATCATGAAGTAAGTAACGGATGTGTGTTCTGTCCAGAAGCATGAAGTAAGTAACGTATGTGTGTTCTATTCAGAATCATGAAGTAAGTAACGTATGTGTGTTCTGTCCAGAATCATGAAGTAAGTAACGTATGTTTGTTCTGTCCAGAATCATGAAGTAAGTAACGTATGTGTATTCTATCCAGAATCATAAAGTAAGTAACGTATGTGTTCTGTCCAGAATCATGAAGTAAGTAACGTATGTGTGTTCTGTCCAGAATCATGAAGTAAGTAACGTATGTGTTCTGTCCAGAATCATGAAGTAAGTAACGTATGTGTGTTCTATCCAGAATCATGAAGTAAGTAACGTATGTGTTCTGTCCAGAATCATGAAGTAAGTAACGTATGTGTGTTATATCCAGAATCATGAAGTAAGTAACGTATGTGTTCTGTCCAGAATCATGAAGTAATTAAAGTATGTGTGTTCTATCCAGAATCATAAAGTAAGTAACGTATGTGTTCTGTCCAGAATCATGAAGTAAGTAACGTATGTGTGTTCTGTCCAGAATCATGAAGTAAGTAACGTATGTGTTCTATCCAGAATCATGAAGTAAGTAACGTATGTGTGTTCTGTCCAGAATCATGAATTAAGTAACGTATGTGTGTTATATCAAGAATCATGAAGTAAGTAACGTATGTGTGTTCTATCCAGAATCATGAAGTAATTAACGTATGTGTGTTCTATCCAGAATCATGAAGTATGTAACGTATGTGTGTTCTATCCAGAAGCATGAAGTAAATAACGCATGTGTGTTCTGTACAGAATCATGAAGTAAGTAACGTATGTGAGTTCTGTCCAGAATCATGAAGTAAGTAACGTATGTGTGTTCTGTCAAGTATCATGAAGTAAGTAACGTATATGTGTTATATCCAGAATCATGAAGTAAGTAACGTATGTGTGTTATATCCAGAATCATGAAGTAAGTAACGTATGTGTGTTATATCCAGAATCATGAAGTAAGTAACGTACGTGTGTTATATCCAGTATCATGAAGTAAGTAACGTATGTGTGTTCTATCCAGAATCATGAAGTAAGTAACGTATGTGTTCTGTCCAGAATCATGAAGTAAGTAACGGGTGTGTGTTCTGTACAGAATCATGAAGTAAGTAACGTATGTGTGTTCTATCCAGAATCATGAAGTAAGTAACGGATGTGTTCTGTCCAGAATCATGAAGTAAGTAACGGATGTGTGTTCTGTCCAGAATCATGAAGTAAGTAACGTATGTTTGTTCTGTCCAGAATCATGAAGTAAGTAACGTATGAGTGTTCTGTCCAGAATCATGAAGTAAGTAACGTATGTGTTCTGTTCAGAATCATGAAGTAAGTAACGTATGTGTGTTCTGTCCAGAATCATGAAGTGAGTAACGTATGTGTGTTCTATCCAGAATCATGAAGTAAGTAACGTATGTGTTCTGTCCAGAATCATGAAGTAAGTAACGTATGTGTGTTATATCCAGAATCATGAAGTAAGTAACGTATGTGTGTTATATACAGAATCATGAAGTAAGTAACGTATATGTGTTCTGTCCAGAATCATGAAGTAAGTAACGTATGATTGTGTGTTCTGTCCAGAATCATGAAGTAAGAACGTATGTGTGTTCTATCCAGAATCATGAAGTAAGTAACGTATGTGTTCTGTCCAGAATCATGAAGTAAGTAACGGATGTGTGTTCTGTCCAGAAGCATGAAGTAAGTAACGTATGTGTGTTCTATTCAGAATCATGAAGTAAGTAACGTATGTGTGTTCTGTCCAGAATCATGAAGTAAGTAACGTATGTTTGTTCTGTCCAGAATCATGAAGTAAGTAACGTATGTGTGTTCTGTCCAGAATCATAAAGTAAGTAACGTATGTGTTCTGTCCAGAATCATGAAGTAAGTAACGTATGTGTTCTGTCCAGAATCATGAAGTAAGTAACGTATGTGTGTTCTATCCAGAATCATGAAGTAAGTAACGTATGTGTTCTGTCCAGAATCATGAAGTAAGTAACGTATGTGTGTTATATCCAGAATCATGAAGTAAGTAACGTATGTGTTCTGTCCAGAATCATGAAGTAATTAAAGTATGTGTGTTCTATCCAGAATCATGAAGTAAGTAACGTATGTGTTCTGTCCAGAATCATGAAGTAAGTAACGTATGTTTGTTCTATCCAGAATCATGAAGTAAGTAACGTATGTGTGTTCTGTCCAGAATCATGAAGTAAGTAACATATGTGTGTTATATCCAGAATCATGAAGTAAGTAACGTATGTGTTCTGTCCAGAATCATGAAGTAAGTAACGTATGTGTGTTCTATCCAGAATCATGAAGTAAGTAACGTATGTGTTCTGTCCAGAATCATGAAGTAAGTAACCTATGTGTGTTCTATCCAGAATCATGAAGTAAGTAACGTATGTGTTCTGTCCAGAATCATGAAGTAAGTAACGTACGTGTGTTCTGTCCAGAATCATGAAGTAAGTAACGTAAGTGTGTTCTGTCCAGAATCATGAAGTAAGTAACGTATGTGTGTTCTGTCCAGTATCATGAAGTAAGTAACGTATGTGTGTTATATCCAGAATCATGAAGTAAGTAACGTATGTGTGTTATATCCAGAATCATGAAGTAAGTAACGTATGTGTGTTATATCCAGAATCATGAAGTAAGTAACGTATGTGTGTTCTGTCCAGAATCATGAAGTAAGTAACGTATGTGTGTTCTGTCCAGAATCATGAAGTAAGTAACGTATGTGTGTTCTGTCCAGAATCATGAAGTAAGTAACGTATGTGTGTTCTGTCCAGAATCATCAAGTAAGTAACGTATGTGTGTTCTGTCCAGAATCATGAAGTAAGTAACGTATGTGTGTTCTATCCAGAATCATGAAGTAAGTAACGTATTTGTGTTCTGTCCAGAATCATGAAGTAAGTAACGTATGTGTGTTCTATCCAGAATCATGAAGTAATTAACGTATGTGTGTTCTATCCCGAATCATGAAGTATGTAACGTATGTGTGTTCTATCCAGAAGCATGAAGTAAATAACGCATGTGTGTTCTGTACAGAATCATGAAGTAAGTAACGTATGTGAGTTCTGTTCAGAATCATGAAGTAAGTAACGTATGTGTGTTCTGTCAAGTATCATGAAGTAAGTAACGTATATGTGTTATATCCAGAATCATGAAGTAAGTAACGTATGTGTGTTATATCCAGAATCATGAAGTAAGTAACGTATGTGTGTTATATCCAGAATCATGAAGTAAGTAACGTAAGTGTGTTCTGTCCAGAATCATGAAGTAAGTAAAGTATGTGTGTTCTGTCCAGAATAATGAAGTAAGTAACGTATGTGTGTTCTGTCCAGAATCATGAAGTAAGTAACGTATGTGTGTTATATCCAGAATCATGAAGTAAGTAACGTACGTGTATTTATATCCAGAAACATGAAGTAAGTAACGTTTGTGTTCTGTCCAGAATCATGAAGTAAGTAACGTATGTGTGTTATATCCAGAATCATGAAGTAAGTAACGTATATGTTCTGTCCAGAATCATGAAGTAAGTAACGTATTTGTGTTCTATTCAGAATCATGAAGTAAGTAAAGTATGTGTGTTCTATCAAGAATCATGAAGTAAGTAACGTATGTGTTCTGTCCAGAATCATGAAGTAAGTAAAGTATGTGTGTTCTATCCAGAATCATGAAGTAAGTAACGTATGTGTTCTGTCCAGAATCATGAAGTAAGTAAAGTATGTGTGTTCTATCCAGAATCATGAAGTAAGTAACGTATGTGTTCTGTCCAGAATCATGAAGTAAGTAACGTATGTGTGTTCTATCTAGAATCATGAAGTAAGTAACGTATGTGTTCTGTCCAGAATCATGAAGTAAGTAACGTATGTGTGTTCTATCCAGAATCATGAAGTAAGTAACGTATGTGTGTTCTGTCCAGAATCATGAAGTATGTAACGTAAGTGTGTTATATCCAGAATCATGAAGTAAGTAACGTATGTGTTCTGTCCAGAATCATGAAGTAAGTAACGTATGTGTGTTCTATCCAGAATCATGAAGTAAGTAACTTATGTGTTCTGTCCAGAATCATGAAGTAAGTACATTTCTGTGTTCTATCCAGAATCATGAAGTAAGTAACATATGTGTTCTGTCCAGAATCATGAAGTAAGTAACGTACGTGTGTTCTGTCCAGAATCAGGAAGTAAGTAAGGTATGTGTGTTCTGTCCAGAATCATGACATAAGTAACATATGTGTGTTCTGTCCAGAATCATGAATTAAGTAACGTATGTGTGTTCTATCTAGAAGCATGAAGTAAGTAACGCATGTGTGTTCTGTCCAGAATCATGAAGTAAGTAACGTATGTTTGTTCTGTCCAGAATCATGAAGTAAGTAACGTATGTGTGTTCTGTCCAGAATCATGAAGTAAGTAACGTATGTGTGTTCTATCCAGAATCATGAAGTAAGTAACGTATGTGTGTTCTGTCCAGAATCATGAATTAAGTAACGTATGTGTGTTATATCAAGAATCATGAAGTAAGTAACGTATGTGTGTTCTATCCAGAATCATGAAGTAATTAACGTATGTGTGTTCTATCCCGAATCATGAAGTATGTAACGTATGTGTGTTCTATCCAGAAGCATGAAGTAAATAACGCATGTGTGTTCTGTACAGAATCATGAAGTAAGTAACGTATGTGAGTTCTGTCCAGAATCATGAAGTAAGTAACGTATGTGTGTTCTGTCAAGTATCATGAAGTAAGTAACGTATATGTGTTATATCCAGAATCATGAAGTAAGTAACGTATGTGTGTTATATCCAGAATCATGAAGTAAGTAACGTATGTGTGTTATATCCAGAATCATGAAGTAAGTAACGTACGTGTGTTATATCCAGAATCATGAAGTAAGTAACGTATGTGTGTTCTATCCAGAATCATGAAGTAAGTAACGTATATGTTCTGTCCAGAATCATGAAGTAAGTAACGTATTTGTGTTCTATTCAGAATCATGAAGTAAGTAAAGTATGTGTGTTCTATCAAGATCATGAAGTAAGTAACGTATGTGTTTCTGTCCAGAAATCATGAAGTAAGTAAAGTATGTGTGTTCTATCCAGAATCATGAAGTAAGTAACGTATGTGTTCTGTCCAGAATCATGAAGTAAGTAAAGTATGTGTGTTTCTATCCAGAATCATGAAGTAAGTAACGTATGTGTTCTGTCCAGAATCATGAAGTAAGTAACGTATGTGTGTTCTATCTAGAATCATGAAGTAAGTAACGTATGTGTTCTGTCCAGAATCATGAGTAAGTAACGTATGTGTGTTCTATCCAGAATCATGAAGTAAGTAACGTATGGTGTGTTCTGTCCAGAATCATGAAGTATGTAACGTAAGTGTGTTATATCCAGAATCGAAGTAAGTAACGTATGTGTTCTGTCCAGAATCATGAAGTAAGTAACGTATGTGTGTTCTATCCAGAATCATGAAGTAAGTAACGTATGTGTTCTGTCCAGAATCATGAAGTAAGTAACATTTCTGTGTTCTATCCAGAATCATGAAGTAAGTAACATATGTGTTCTGTCCAGAATCATGAAGTAAGTAACGTACGTGTGTTCTGTCCAGAATCAGGAAGTAAGTAAGGTATGTGTGTTCTGTCCAGAATCATGACATAAGTAACATATGTGTGTTCTGTCCAGAATCATGAATTAAGTAACGTATGTGTGTTCTATCTAGAAGCATGAAGTAAGTAACGCATGTGTGTTCTGTCCAGAATCATGAAGTAAGTAACGTATGTTTGTTCTGTCCAGAATCATGAAGTAAGTAACGTATGTGTGTTCTGTCCAGAATCATGAAGTAAGTAACGTATGTGTGTTCTATCCAGAATCATGAAGTAAGTAACGTATGTGTGTTCTGTCCAGAATCATGAATTAAGTAACGTATGTGTGTTATATCAAGAATCATGAAGTAAGTAACGTATGTGTGTTCTATCCAGAATCATGAAGTAATTAACGTATGTGTGTTCTATCCCGAATCATGAAGTATGTAACGTATGTGTGTTCTATCCAGAAGCATGAAGTAAATAACGCATGTGTGTTCTGTACAGAATCATGAAGTAAGTAACGTATGTGAGTTCTGTCCAGAATCATGAAGTAAGTAACGTATGTGTGTTCTGTCAAGTATCATGAAGTAAGTAACGTATATGTGTTATATCCAGAATCATGAAGTAAGTAACGTATGTGTGTTATATCCAGAATCATGAAGTAAGTAACGTATGTGTGTTATATCCAGAATCATGAAGTAAGTAACGTACGTGTGTTATATCCAGAATCATGAAGTAAGTAACGTATGTGTGTTCTATCCAGAATCATGAAGTAAGTAACGTATGTGTTCTGTCCAGAATCATGAAGTAAGTAACGGGTGTGTGTTCTGTACAGAATCATGAAGTAAGTAACGTATGTGTGTTCTATCCAGAATCATGAAGTAAGTAACGGATGTGTTCTTTCCAGAATCATGAAGTAAGTAACGTATGTGTGTTCTGTCCAGAATCATGAAGTAAGTAACGTATGTTTGTTCTGTCCAGAATCATGAAGTAAGTAACGTATGTGTTCTGTCCAGAATCATGAAGTAAGTAACGTATGTGTGTTATATCCAGAATCATGAAGTAAGTAACGTATGTGTGTTATATACAGAATCATGAAGTAAGTAACGTATATGTGTTCTGTCCAGAATCATGAAGTAAGTAACGTATGATTGTGTGTTCTGTCCAGAATCATGAAGTAAGAACGTATGTGTGTTCTATCCAGAATCATGAAGTAAGTAACGTATGTGTTCTGTCCAGAATCATGAAGTAAGTAACGGATGTGTGTTCTGTCCAGAAGCATGAAGTAAGTAACGTATGTGTGTTCTATTCAGAATCATGAAGTAAGTAACGTATGTGTGTTCTGTCCAGAATCATGAAGTAAGTAACGTATGTTTGTTCTGTCCAGAATCATGAAGTAAGTAACGTATGTGTATTCTATCCAGAATCATAAA